>NSMO01014570.1:0-16901 GCA_002588565.1 Coelastrella sp. UTEX B 3026 | reverse complement strand
CATCATCATCATCATCATCATCATCATCATCATCATCATTACACTCAATCTCAGTAAATATGCAAACAACCAGTGTAACAGCATTCCTGTGTGGTTGGTTTGTGTGGTATCAAATTCAGGCCTCGCCTTTTCACCGGCTTGGGCATGCCAGCATGTTTGTCGCCGGCCTTTCATGTTGGGTCTCCCTGTTCAGTCTGTGCATTCGTGGTATGTATGAATGGACACATAGGGCATTAGTCATTGCCGCAAATGTTGCTCACAGTCTACATTGGAGGCTTATTCTGACTTGCTGTTTGTCACCGGTTGATGGAGAGGTTTGTGTGTATCTTTGGGTGTGACTGCATGCTCATTGTTGTTGGCCTTGTTGTTTGTGGGTCTACGTCACAATGAATGGATAGCAATGGTTGCTGTTTGTTCAGAAGTGTTGCATGAATGTTGCTTCCAACATGCCATTTGTCATGCATTCCATTGCACTATGTGGCTCTGGTTGGTGAATGAGGGTTAAAGACCAAAGGTATGCATTCACTACATGTAGAAAGGGGTCCGGTTTGTTGCACCAAGCATTGCAGAACGATTGCTTTAGAGCTGTTACGCTGCGTTGCAGTTTGCATTATTGTGCACCATTTTTAACAGCTTGTGCACTAGCCCTTAGTGCGCCAACACTCCCAGACAACACAGGGAAACAGGCGCCAAGGGATCTTTGAGACACCAGGCCAAGATTGAACAATACTTTCATACTGTGGAGAACAGTAGTAATGTAGGTCAGCATTGTGCACAGTGTACAGGTTTGAACAGAACAGGTGGATCTGTTTCAAATGACCCAGGGCATTTAGCACGGTTGCGCATAATCGTTCTTCAGAGCCAGTACCATGCCCATTGTTGCATTTGAGGGCCATGCTTCCCATTGTTAGTATTTAGAGTTGTTACCATGTTATTGTTGTATTAGGGCCATGCATACCCTTGTTTGCTTTCAGAGTCAATACCATGCCATTTTTGTATTTGAGGACCATGCTTCCCCTTATCAGAATCCAGAGCCTACCATGCAATTGTTGTATTTGAGGGCCAAGCTTCCCTTTGTTAGCTGATCTTCATTCGTTGCAGTGCCGTTACATTGCTGCAGCGCAAGCGCATTACACATGCTTCGTATTGTTGTCAGCGCAGCAAGGGATACTTGTGTGCTTTTGACAGTATCCATTCCTCTGCCCATGAGAGTCTCCTTGCGTCTGAGCCTTGCCCCAGAGCTATTTGGTGCATGAACAGACTGTGGTGGACGGTGTTGTATTACTGCTGGCTTCTTCCAATCAGGTGGCAAACCTCGGGTCTATACACATTGGGCATGTATATAGTGCATATAACATCACAATTGCAGGCACCCTCATGTGTCACGTAACCCATTTGTTTGCCTGTCATAAGGCATCCGTCTAATCCAAAGGTCGAAATGTTACACAAGCAAATGCACAGTCTGGTGCACAAGACACTGCTTAGAAATGTGGAAATCAGGGGAGTGTTGTTGCTTTTTTGTGTGTGGCCGAACTATGTTGCTTCTTCCAGGTGACACAGTGTGTCATTCATTGGCATGCATGTCCGAATGTGGAGCAGTGGGTCTCGTGTCTTGCGGTTCCTGGCTCTGCGACTTGCCTTGTCCTTTTAGAACTGACTCAGGCTGAAGCTCCATGGGGACTTTGGACATGGGTCAAATTGCATTGTTTGGGCTGGCTGCATAAAAACATTTCAGGCTCACGGTGGCCTTCCTTTCTCAAGATCTGCTAGAAAAAAAGCCACATTGGACAGATGCATGCATGCTACCGTGATGCTACTGAATGGTACTGCAGCTTCATTCTGTACTGCACACTGTTTGAATGGCTTTACCTTGTGGTTTTGTGAGGGGGGGCGCTTTTCTTTACTGTAGCCGCCCCACGTGATGCTGTATGCATGGCTGGGATGTCTCCTGTAAACTTGTTGTGGCCGATGTCATGAAGAGTGTTGTATAAAGCCTTCAAGGCTTGTGTAATTCTTCTTCTTTCTTCTTCTTGTGTAAGCAGATTGAGGGCATTTCGAGTCTGGCCCAGGCTATAAGACCGTTGCCTGTGGTGCTCGTCATCTCTATCTCTGGTCATCATGCAACAATGTGGTGCAACATGCCTGTAACACCCACAGCTTTTCGTTGTACCCCATTGGGTGGCGCCGGCCCGTACGTTACCAGCTGGCAGTACAGTGCAGGGCCGCCGGCTCTCTTAGCAGAGGCACCTGTTACTCCACGCCACTGCATCGGTTTCCGAAGGTGCTCTATAATGTCAACGACCTTGTCTTGAAGGCGTGATGCTGCTAGGCGCAATCAAGCGAAAATCCACAAACGTCCAGTACAGTTCCGACACCTGAATCCACTTAGACGTCCTTCAACCACCACCGTCCTTCCTCAATCAACGCCGTGACTGGCATTATGTGCTACAAACATTGTTCTGCATGTCGTACGCATTACACGAGTGTCCTGTCAACTCTGCACAAAGAGGCGCACCGATGCAAGGTGTCCTGTTCAAGTACGGGCCCGCATCCGCCCATATAGCCTTCAAAAGCACGACCAGCCAACTCCGAACGGCGTCTAGCGTGACACCAGCAGCTCAGCAGCGTTACCTGGTCGTGGTGGGTGGCCTCACTGATGGTCTGCTGTTTGCTCCGTACTGCCAGCAGCTGGCCGAGATCGATGGCTGGACACTCGTGCAGGCGCAGCTCACATCCTCGTACCAGGTAGTTATTAGCTACTCATGGGCACAGTACTAGCAAAGGGCGCCGCTGTTGGTATTACTGGGTTTGCCTGCTACCTGTACTTGCACCAACTGCCTGGCGACTCCCCAGCAATAGTAACATCTGCCTTGCAGCAGAGTGTGGCTTGATGTAGGCTCAATCGTGCCTGCTGCATGCTACCTGTGTGCTGCAGTATCATACAGTAGCGGCAGCAGCAGGAGCGGTGCACAGATGCTTAATGCACATGCAGCAGCAGCAAACTGTGCTGTTCAACGTAATCACATTGCCGCTGCTGTGTCACGCTGGCCTTCCAGGGTTGGGGCCTGGCATCCTTGGACCAAGATGCAGCAGAACTGAAGTTGCTGAGTGACTGTCTAGCAGCTGAACATGGGTGCAGCTCCTGGGTGCTCATGGGCCACAGCACAGGGTGCCAAGATGCAGTGAGGTCAGTCCCCTGCCCTAGAGGACAGATGTTACCAGCGCCAGCTTCGAATTCTGCCACGACCCGGTCCTCCTAAGGCTCATGCCAGGTTGTGCCAGTACTTCGTGTTGTATTGCATTCCCAGCTATGCAATCTTTGCATCCTAGGACACCATATGGGCTCAGATTGGGAGACCGCAATGCATGAAGCTCCTAGGTGCTCATGGGCCACAGCACAGGCTGCAACTGCATCGGATTCAGTGAGGCAAGTTCCCTGCCATAGAGGCCAACGATATCACCAGCATCAGCTTCAGATCTCTCCCAATCAAAGCCTGTCATCCCTGCATAGAGGCCACTGATTAGCGGCTAATCTACTTGGTATTGTTTCAGTTGCAGTAGATGTCCCCAAGGATTCGACTGTAGATCATTACTGCTAACCAAATTATCGCAACACATCGAATGGATTGTTCTTGGCGCTGCTATCGTTGCGTGTGCACACTGGGCAGTTCCAAGGCATACCATGACCGCTTGTGGCTGGTAGTTGTGTTGTAAAGCATTCCCTGCAGCAAATTTTGCATCTCAGGAGACTAATCGGCTCAGACAAGGAGAGCACAATGCATGGAAAGCTGCAGTTGTCGTGGCTTCAGTTGCTTTTCAGCCTTGCTTGGCGTTGGCTGTGTCACCTTCATGTTGCCGTAGTAGCATGGCCTTTCAGCCGCTGGAAGAACAGCTAGACTGCATGGCCAGTTTGCAGCTACTATCAGAATTATTAAGGATTCGAAACGCGCATATACTCCTTCGAAGGGTGCTTGATGTCAGGTTACTGCACTTCCTCCGTCACAGGTATGTGCAGCGCTACAGGGCCACAGACCCAAGACTAGCTGGAGTCATACTTCAAGCTCCGGTAAGGATGTCTGTCATAAAATACACATAATTTTGTTTCTGTTTCACTGCTAGTGTGTTTGCTGAAGGGTGTCAGCTGTACTGCAGGGTTTAGGGATTGAAACACACAGATAATCCCTTAAGCTTAACCGGAGGCTGTCAGGTCTGATACAATAGCACACACAGAGCAAGACATATTCAACGCTGTGTTCATGATTGATTCCACAGTTCAAGACTCAAGTGACTAGTGTCAGCTTTCTGTGCTGTTGTGTGGTGTTGTCAGGTGTCTGATCGTGAGTATCTAAGCATGCAGCCCTATTGGGCGGGGCACATACAAGCTGCGGAGGTGCTAGTGCAACAGGGAAAAGGGGAAACTGTAGTATGTAGGTGGGTAACATTGCACTGGACGTAGCTGATGTCCCTCGGTTAATCAAGCATCTACAAATGAGACAATTTTCTTGTCGGTCTGCTTAGTCCTGTGCAGTCTTAGCTGCAATGTACACAGGGGGCTTCTTGTCTCTGCTTGATTTGACTGTTGGTCAACAGCTTTGTGTTGATGTCAGTGACACACGCGACCACTGTGCCAACATTGCCCAAGTCTTTATCAAGAGTGCTACCAGCCAGCCATAGCTATATGGCCATCGGCCCCGAGCCAGATGCTTCTCAGGTCTTAAGTAGCAAGTGCCGCTTGGGATGTCCAAAGAGCCGCCCCAACAATCACGCCAGCGCCCCACACAATTGTCAGTGTCTGTAAAATATACTGAGCCAATGCACTTAACTGAGTGTCTGTGAGGAGCCTCATACGTCGGGCTCAATTATAGTGTCCAGTAGGCAACACCACCACCCCGCCTCTTGCCGTCATGCTCTGTGATGGCAAACATTGTCATAACATGTTGTTTGCATTTTATTAACATTTCTATAACATGTAGGGCCATGGAGTGGGATGGTGCTGCTGTGACCGCTAGGCGCCTGGTGTCTCTGGCATGCGAAGGTGGTGACGATGATATGTTCAGCACAGACCTCTCATTGGTGCAACTCAAAGTGAGCGTGTTGCGCAGAGACATCACGTTTCATAAATGTTCTGAACAACCCGCTGTGCTGATAGCAAGCAAAGTTAAAGCATGTCACAACACTATATATCCAGATCCAGGGGTCGCTAAGTTGACGGTTTAATGGTTTAAGCTCAAGCCCCACCAATTGTCAGTTGGGCATGTTGATGGGCATGCATTGCAACTAATACAAGTGCCCATGCTTCTTGGACCTTTCCCTATGTCTGTCATGTGGGTATTCCCAACAAAGTCTATTACAGTGGTCAAGCTTGACCTCTGAAGCCTGCGGCCTTGAACTGCTGGGTAACAGCTCAAGCAGTCCTTTTGGCTGTGCCACAGTGAAAGATTGCACACGTATCAGTAAGAAATTGCACAAGTACCTTTGAGGTAGCTAATCAATCACATATTAGCAATCATATGAATTGTGTTGTCTATGTTGAAGTGTTGTGATATGCCTTTGACGTCAGTAACTTGTTCAATGGTATTACTATCTGTGCTGGGTCATGTTACCTTTACCAGCTTCAAACTGCACTGCAACTGATAGTAGTGATCAACTTGAAGCTGCTCTTCGTACTGCATAGCTGGCATGCAGGCTTGCTAGCGACTGTGCTGGCAATAACGTGTTGCACACCTATTTCATGTCACAACAGCATGACATCATCAGCCTGTGAAACATCGGGGCCGGTACCGATGACCTTTTGGCTAAGGCTGACTCTTGTCGACCGTAATTGATGCAATGGCATGCCATCTAGATCTGCTGCCTGAACTGCTAAAATACAGGAGATCCTTGGCCCCTTGAACGGCTTGCCTACTCTCATTCTGCAATCAGCTGCTGATGAGTCAATACCCGAAGAGCTGAAAGCCAGCGGCTGCATTGCACAGCTCGGGCAGCGGATGGTGCAGGCTATAAAATCAGGCCCACACGCTGATAGCAGTGATGCTGATGCAGGCAAAGCAGCTTCAGTGAAAGGGGGTCAAAGTGTGCAGGCGAAAGTGCAGCTGCATGTTATTGAGGGAGCAAATCATGCTTGCAAGGGTCATGAGGAGCGGCTAGTCGAAGTCGTTGGCAATTTTCTGGAGCAGGTATCTATAACAGAAGTAAAACTTGATAATAGTTTCTGAACATGATGAAAATAAGCATGAACGAGGGCAGAAGCATGCATGCTGGTGAACAAAGCTGGCTTGCCTGTATGCAGGTATCTGTAGGCCGACAGTAGCGCTAGCAGACAGGCATGTTTTGCGCTTGTCAAATGTTATGCCAGCGGCTGATTTACGGCCCAGGCCTGCACTGCACCCAGATTGTAACTAGAAACTTTGCGATGTATCAGCTGAGGGCCACCGTGCGGTGCTTGAGATTTTCAGTTGCATGGCGTTGGCAAAGTTTGCCGGACGCAGTTGTGGATTCGGCGGTGGATCCTCAGTCGGTGTCGCATCCCCGGTTTCTTGCGGTGGGGCTCAAGTCCCTACCAGAACGCGGCGAGGTCCTTTCAGAGGATGGAATCCCATGGTCTCCCTCTTCTGAAGTGGTCCGCCCGAAGTTGGCGTTTGCGTTTGCCCATATCAGGCCGGCTGCCACGAGTCTGGCACCCTCGTAGACCTGTCACTAACGGGTTAACGGTGGGCACAAGTGGCATATGGATATAGCTGATTGATCAATCATGACAAGAGCAACCAGGGGCCGCCACCCCTCAGGAGCCGGCAGCTCCGTTTGCTGACCGAGACGCGCCCGCTGAGCTGCCGCGTACAGCGGGGCCCTGAAGGCGCTCTAGGAGCGCTGCGATCCATAACAGAAGTATAACTTCATAATAATTTGTGAACATTGAGAACAAGCATGGATCAAAGGCAGTAGTATCCATCTGCCGCCGCCGTCTCTGTGCATTACCTGCGGTGCACAAACCACCAGGGTGAGTAAGGCGAGGATGCTACCGTGCCTCACTGACATCTTGTTGCATTGCCTCTGTTTGAAGGTGCGTATGCAGGAGATATGCCAGATCTGACATCTTGCTATCTAGATAGCAAGCCAGCATCTGTAACAGCATCAGACGAACCAGCCACGCCCTGTACACGTCCGAAAGTAGCAGTAAGATTGACGGCGAGTCCCTCGAAACATCTCAGCTATTCTAAGCACTTCCAATCCTGTTTGTTGCTTGCTGTGTACTCTCCAACACGCCCCTGAACATTTTCAACAGACGTACTATATCACGAGCATGTGACAGTGATTGAGCCAACCACCAAGTCCGACGGAGTCCGACATATAGTATGCGCTGGCAACAGCTGCAGTGTCATGCATGTATCAGCAGAAAGTGCAACAATGATAACCACCAACACACACAGCAGGCAGTTGGTACGTTGTTAGCAACTGGTTGCCAACACATATACCATATGCCAGCACATCTATGTTGTTGCGTTGACTCAGTCACTATTGCATAGGTTATATGCCAGTGCAAGCCTTTACCTCCCACCGTGGGGGAAGTTCATGTCCCGCCCGTTTTCTTAGCCCCTGGCCCCTCATCCTCAACATCAGAATACTGATCCCCATCTGCCCCTAAACCGCTACACAATGCCTCCCAGTACTGATTCATTGCCTTGCCGGTCCCTTTACCGCCACCCTGCTGCTGCTGCTGCTGCTTGCCTGAAGATGCATTGGCAGATCTGCTGACGCTGCTGCCACTTGCCCCAGCAGCAGCAGCAGCAGTGGGGTTTGCTGCTCTGGGTTGCTTTGCCTTACCAGATGCTGCTTTGGCGCCTGCTGATCTCCCCACTCCTGCTGCTGCTGCTGCAGAGCCGTAACCATAGCCTCCAGCAACAGCAGCAGCAGCTGCTGCCGCCGATACTGGCACCAACATACCGTTGACATACATGTAACCAACAGCACCAGGAGCAGCAGCAGCAGGTACTCCAGGAGCAGCAGCAGTAGCAGCAGCGCTGAAGCCTCCAAAGCCACCCGTCCCAAACGCACCCATGCCTACAGTAGGTGCTGCTGCTGCTACTGTATGAGCAAATGCACTTGAGGCCTTTTCATTTTTGCTGGGCACGGTCGCCCCTGCATTTCTGCAGATTGATACGAGCTTTCCGTTGACCTCCCCAGTGTGTCGTTTGTGCTTTGGCATTTCCTTCCCCTCTGCTGCAGCACGAGCAGCTTTCTGCTTGTCTCTTTCCCTACGATCTAGTATGGCAGCTTCCAACAGCTTCAATGCATTGAGCAGCGTTTCATCATTGAGTTGCATGGCCGCGCTCAATGCACTCTCGCGCAAATCATTCGGCCATATGACTTTGTTGCGCAGCAATTGGGCCAGCCGCTGCTGTGACTTGGGCAATGCAGCAAAGCGCGGCAGCCACTGCGCTTGCTTTGCATACACCAGCTGCTGCTGCTGCTGCATGAGCTGCACCTGCTGCTGTTGCTGCTGCTGGATCAGCATCTGCTGCTGCTGCTGCGCCTGAAGCAGCAGTTGCTGCTGTTGCTGCTGCTGCAGGACAAACTGCTGCTGCTGTTGGAGCAGCTGCTGCTGCTGAGCAGTCTGGGACTGTGCTGCTGCCGCAGCCTCGGCAGCAGCTGCTGCCAGTACTGCTGCCTGGTAAAGCTGCTGCTGCTGATCAGCGGCATCAGCAGCAGCAGGCTGATACTCATGCATATGATGATCATGATGGCCATGCACAGGAGATCTAGGTCGTCCGCCTGTGTCAGATCTCCGTCTGATCGGTGACGCTGATCTGGAGCGTCCCCTGCTGCCACCGCTGCTGCTGCTGCTACCACTTCGACGCAATTGATAGGGTGCGTACCGGTCCCAACCCCGTCCCCTGGAGCGACTTCTGCTCCTGCTGCTGCTGTCCCTACTTCGGCTGCTGCTGCTGCTCCTGCCGCGCTTCCTGCCGCGAGCCAGCTTCTTCCTGCCTTCTGGCAACTGCGGCTGCTGCTGCCTGCGCTGTCGTTGCCTAGCAGCGTAATCCAAACCCACACCTCTGCCAGCAAAGTTTTGAGGCATAGCTGCATCACGATCTCTGTCCCAATTAGGTGATCTAGATCTGGATCTGCTCCAAGATTGTGATCTGGATCTAGAATGCGATCTGGATCTCACTGTCGCTGATGTCCAATGTTGTCGAGGTGATCCAAGATCACCATCATCCGACACCTGGCCTTCCTCCTCAGAGCTGACTGCCCCTTCCTCCCCGCTGCTGCTGCTGCCAGCCTGCTTATACCTGGCAGCAGCAGCACGGCCCTCAGGTTGCCACTGCTGCTGCTCATCATGGTCTTCACCCCTGCTGGGTTCTGCATCAGTAGAGTAGCTGGTGCTGACAGATCTGCTGCGACTCCTGCTCCTGCTCTCACGCCAATATCTGCGCCTCTTCGGCTGCTGCTGCCGCTGATCTGGGCTGGCACTGCGGTCAGCAGTCATCGGTTGGGCTGCTGCTGCTGCTGCCTCTTCCTCAAGGGATGGTAACCCAGCTGCTGCTCGTGAAGCATTCTCTGCTGCCCGTGCTGCCAGCTCCTGCTGCTGCCACTGTGCTTTGACCACCAGAGCAGCAGCAGCTGCTGCTTTAGCATCCTCAAGCGTCTCTCCAGTCAACCCTGCAGCAGCTGCAGCAGTCCCAGCAGCGGCCTGTGCTGCTGTCGCCCCAGCAGCAGCAGCAGCAGGAGGGTCGTCCGGGACCAGCAACCGCTGACAAAACCACCAAGGGTCATCAACAGTCAGATAAACCCTATTGTGAACAAACAGCTCCTGCGCATCCATAGCATTCGGATCTAAATTTTCATCAGGAATCTGATCAGATTGTAACATGTCACTTTCTGGCTCTTCAGATTCCCCTGCTGACTGCTCAACTTCTGCTGCTGCCGCTGCTGCCTGCTGTGCCAGCCGCTGCAGTCTTGCACTGCCCCAAGCAGGCAGCACAGGCGCAGCTTTCGCCACGGTCCCTTTATGCATATCTGCTATGTGCTTCAGCATCGCGACCTGTGCCGGTGGAAGCGCAGCGACGAGTGTCCCTGCTCTGATCGCCGATCTCAGGTGATCAACAACCTTGGACAGTCCCGCTAGAGACGCTGCATCCAGCTGCAGCGGCTGCTGCTCCTGCTGCTGCTGTGGATTGTTCCTAGCTTTCAGCAGTGCTGCTATCTTGGGTAGCAGCTGTGCAACCTGCACAACCTGCTGCAGTGTTTGCTTGCAGGCTTCTGTGCTGCTGCTGCTGCTGCTGGGCGGGCCTAACTGTGCTGTTGAGATTTGTAACACTGTCCAGTCATAGCGGCTGAGCAGCAGTTCTGCTGCTGCTGTGACAAGGGGTGACCTGCTGCTTGCTATAACCCAGGCTTGATGAGACTCTGCAGGCATAACAACAAACAGCAGGATCAAAATATAGCTTTGAGTAGGCCAGGGACAAAGGTGCTTGATGTTATGGCTAGCCAGAGTCCACAGACTGACCTCCACCGGTTGGCACTTGTAACATACTCAGCTTACTGAATATGTTCTTCCCTGCGAGAGCCACAGTGGGCAGCAACAACGAGCCTTGTCAGAATCTTGTCTTGTGTGTGCGTTGGATCAGCCTTGTGGGTATATCAGACTTAGCACATATTTGGCTGTCGCAGAAGGGCTTGCAGGTGCATGCAGTGTAGGCAGTGTACCTAACAATATTAAGATAATAAACTCGTTGACAAACATCACAGTATAGTTAGCAGGTTGATGAGAGCTCAGATGTCCATCGCCTCACGTGTGCTGCTGCTGCTGCTGCCCTTCCAGGTAGCAGCAGCAGCAGCAGCAGCAGCAGCAAGAGCCCAGCTGCAAGTGAACCCCACCGTGCTGTCACCCAAGAAACTAGAAGAACATATCTAGTGGTGATCAGGAAGGAGCCTGTGCTTACCAGGCACCACAACATCAAACAGCGTCAGGTGCCCATCACCACGCTGTGTCAGCTGCTCCCCAGCTGGCATCAGATCAGCAGCAGCAATCAATTTCTGCAGTTCAGCCCACTGGTGCTAACAATTGCCACAGCTCATCCAACAGGTCGCAAACCATAGAAAGAAGCAATACCATACTTACCAGGCATGACCACATCTCAAACAGCATCAAGTGTCCATCACCACGCTGTGTCAGCTGCTTCCCAGCTGGCAGCAGATCAGCAGCAGCACAGCAGCAGCAATCAAATTTTGCAGTTCAGCCCACTGGTGCTAACAATCGCCACAGCTCATCCAACAGGTCGCAAACCATAGAAACAAGCAATACCGTACTTACCAGGCACGACCACATCAAACAGCATCAGGTGTCCATCACCAAGCTGTGTCAGCTGCTCCCCAGCTGGCAGCAGCTCAGCAGCAGCAAGAGCCTGCTGCAGTTGAGCCCTTTGATCAGCAACAGGGGCGACCACAGCAGCCCAGAATGCTTCTCCAGCTGCAGCCAACTGACCAGCAGGCACTGGCCGGGGTGCAGGACCAGTGATGCACAGCACTACCAGGCAGTATGCCTCAAACACCTGAAAAGACAACAGCAGCACAACAAATAGCGTCACGGCTGCTACACGGATGTTAGTAAAACAGAAGAGATCCCAAGTTGGTTGCAGCAGGGGCGACAACAGCAGTTTAGAATGCTTCTTCAGCTGCAGCCAACCGGCCAGCATGCTTCACCAGCAGGTCATCTAATGCCAGGGCACCAGGGCACCAAGAGAAAACCACAGAGCCAGAGCCAGAGCCAATCACACACCTTTTGGTGCTGAAACTTTCATGATGAAGCAAATCAGCCATTCCACACACCTTTTGCAGCTGCTCCTGTGACAGTCCAGCGTCCGGCTTATCAAGTGCTATTGCCAGAGCATCCCAATGCAGGCAACCAAAGCTTCACTCAGACAAACTGCAGAACTGTAGTACACTCGAGCTGACGATCTCACAAACCCCACACCAATCAGGCATGGTTGACCACTATAAAACCCCACCACAAAACAAAAACAATGGCCAGAAGAAAGAATCTGTTCAAGCAGCTGGCAAACGATCATTGCTTGCAGTTGCAGAAGCAGTTGCAGCAGTTGCGCTTGCAGCAGACATAAAAGACAAGCAGCCACCCCCTCCCACACCTTTTGCAGCTGCTCCTGTGACAGTCCAACATCTGGCTTGTCCAGTGCTATTGCCAGAGCATCCCAAAGCTCCAGCAGAAGGGCGCCTGATACTGCTAGACCCCACAGCAGGTCTACTGCTGCTGCAGGGCTGCAGCTGTGAACACCGCCGTGCATCGCCTGGGACTCCACAACCTGCAGCACACAGCAACATCGATGAATGATACGGGCCACGGAATAAGGTGCTTGATGTTGTGGCTAGCCGGAGTCCACAGAGTAGATTCCCCCAGCTGCCACATGTAACACACCAGCTCTCTAGACTCGCTTGTGTGTAGGGACATTGACGGCAGGGTTGTCCTGGGATAACAAGTTGGATAATAAGCTGCCAGATACGATACTGCAAGATATGATACTGCTAGACCCCACAGCAGGTCTATTGCTGCTGCAGCACTGCAGCTCTGGACACTGCCATGCATTGCTTGAGCTTCTACAACCTACAGCGCACGGCAACATTAGTTAAACAATTCTAGGCAGATGCCTGGATGGCAAGGGAGCAGGCTGCCATCAGATAACAGGCTGCAAGTACACGATATGATACTGCTGTAACCCCAGCAGGTCTACTACTGCTGCAGCACTGCAGCTGTGAACACCGCCATGCATCGCTTGGGACTCTGCCAGCTACAGCAAGCCACTTAATCAGCCAGGACAGTGCTCGAGCCAGTGCGTAGTGCCCCCGTAGGTAGTCTTACAGCAGGTCAAGTGCTGCTGATGCATTGCAGCTATAGAAACCAACATGTAGATCTTGAGCTCTTCAGTTTCTACAGCCACAACCTACAGCCACTATACAAGCCAACATACAGAGTTCCACAAAAGCTCCAGCCGCAAATAGAATCGGTGCACACGGGGCAGTAACATCAGCACCAACCGCAAAACAGAACTTACCTCCAGCACCAATTGCATCAGCTGCTGTGGAGTATCCTCTAACCCATACCAGTCCACACACAGCAGCAGTAGCCGAGCCAAAGAGTCCCAACCATCGGACTCAAACACTACCGGGACAACTGCTGCTGCTGCAGGAGTCTCCAGCAGCGATCCATCTGCTGCTGCTGCTGCAGAATCTGGAGGGGGTGGGGGAGGTGTGGCTGGCCTAGCAGCAGCAGCAGCAGCAGCAGCAGGAGGAGGCGGGGGCGGTGGCAGCGGTGGCGTACCTGCTCGCGTCCGCTGCTGCTGCTGCTGCTGCTGTGCGGCCACAGCAGCGGCTGGTGGCGGCGGGGGTAAACCTGCTGCAGCATCACCATCGCTGCTAGTGCTGCTACGAGCAGCAGCAGCAGCAGGTGCTGCTAGCTCAGTCATGGCAGCATTCACCCGCTTGAACAGCAGCACCTCAGACTGCAGCAGGGCTCGCAACAGTAGTGCAACCTCTGCTCCACCATATGGCATCCCCTCGCTGCTGCTTGCACTCCTGCCAGCGTTGTTGCTGCTGCTGCTGCTGCCAGCATCTGCGGTTGGTTTAGGCAGTGCCATCACAACTTCCACTACTGCTACCAACTCCTGCAAGCTAAGGTTGCCAAGGGCCTCCTGTAGCTGCTCTTGTTGATCATGCTTATGTAACCTCTCCCGCTCTTCATCCTGCTGCTGCGGCGGCTGCTGCTGGTTACTGTGGCCAGCAGCAGCAGCAGCAGTCTCCGCCTTGCCAATCCCTTCACATAGCTGAACAATCGCACTCAACACTCTGCCTTGTAGCTGATCAGCATGGCTCACAAACTGTCCTGACAGCTGCAACCCCGCTACAAGCTTTAGTACGGCGACTGCATTGGCCTGCTGTACTGCTTGTTGCTGATTGTCTTGCATTGCAGTTAGCTCCCGCACAATGCGCACTAAACCCTGCTGATGCTGTAGATCAGCTGATATGTCATGTAACGATTGTAACACGTCATTAAAACCCAAGTACACATCTGTCTGGAAGCGCTGCTGCTGTAGCTGCTGTAAAAGGGTATCCACAAGCTGCTGCTGCTTCGGCGAGTTGAGTTTCAAACAGCCCAATTGAGCTAGGACCATTGGAGCTGAGAGCAACTGCTCAGGAGTGCAGGTGTGCAGCAGCGGCTGCAGATCATCACACAACCTGTGTCAACAGCAGCAGCAGTCAGAAGGTCAGCCACTAAAGCCAGCGTCCTTTACACAGCAGCACTGCAGTGTAATGCGATAGAAACATTGACAAACTGCCGATCATAAGCGGAGTTGCAGTGTCAGGGCGCCTGCGAGCTGCTGCTGCTTCTACAGACATCGAGTCGTCCTTGCTGAGATACTGAACCAGGATGAATCCATGAAGGTGGTTCCACGGAATGCCTGCATGCGGACGTCTTCGGCATGCATGACTGCCGCTGTTGTTGTTGTTGCTGTTGCTGCTCTTGAGTTCATCTTAATCAGTGCAAAATGTATATGTTGCTGCTGAGCTTAGCTGGCACTGAGTTTGATAAGAGCTTCAGTGGCGACAGGGCGGGGGGGGGGGGGGGGGATGCTAAGCTCCATTCACTAACCCCCAGAATCGCCGCATATTCTCCCAGATAGCTAAGAAGGTTAACAGTATATACTGTACAAACTCTTTTGAGGAAGAGTTATGAGGTCCAGACGGGTGGGGGGGGGGGTCTGGGGTCCCAATTGGCCGTCGGAACTATCTTGCTAACTTTCTGTCCAGGCACTTTTGGCTCAGCTGAAAGGTGTTTGTGATGATACATGGTATACTTGTGATGTTTATATTCTCGTTAAGCTGCCCAAGCCACTGTATGCCTATCTATTGGCAGTTGGTGGCCTGGATTTCCCCATCGCCAATAAAGTTGTTTCCCCATCGCCAATGAAGTCCCTTCAACTCACCACCGGCCAAGCTCAGCAGCCACAGATGCTGAGCTACCATGGCTGATGCAGGCAAAAGCATGGTAGGCAATGCCCACTGACAGCATACAGAGCAGCATGAGCGCATTTGGTTTCATCTGCTCTTATCCTCTGTTGGTTTCAATCGGTTTCCTATCGGGTGTGGAAAGTACCATTCTAGATGGTGAGGTATCCACTGTAACTTCTCTCTCTCATAGTAAATTTGCAAGTTTGAATTGTTTGCCTCAAGGTGAGTTTGATATGTGGACTTACTGTGGTAATCACTGATGCAGCAACTGACTGCTACACCAGCAGCCACACAAGTCAAGTCCAAGCCACCTTCAAGACCACCTCCTTATCACACCCAGCAATGCACACAAGCATCAGGCATGTGCCTCTGTAGCTACTCAGCAACCAAGGGGTCCATCCAACAATGCAAACTTTCCAGTTGGTCCAATCAACAAGCAGCTGGTACATAACCAAGCCAGGCAAGAAATGTCACAAACGGCTAACCACCAAAGCACATACAGCACAAGCACATTCAACACAGTCTCCACTTACCTTGGTAACAGCTGGTGCGGCAGTTCCGTAACTGTGGCATATCCCCCCTTATCACACCCAGCAATGCACACAAGCTCCAGGCATGCGCCTCTCTAGCTACTCAGCAACCAAGGCGTTCATCAAATTTCATGCAAACTTCCCAATTTGTCCAATTAACAAGCAGCTGGTACACAACCAAGTCAAGCAAGGAATGCTACAGATGGCTAACCACCAAAGCACAAACATCACAAGCACATTCAACACAGTCTCTACTTACTTTGGTAACAGCTGGTGCGGGAGTTCCCTAACTGTGGCATATCCCCCATCAGCCAAGCCCCTCATCACACCCAGCAACATATCCACACACACTCCGGGCGTGTGCCCCTCTAAGTACTCACCAACCAAGGCGTTCATCACAAACCATGCAGAATTTTCAGTCACTCCAATCAACAGCCAGCTGGTACACAACCAAGTCAAGCAAGAAAAGTTACAGATGGCTAACCACCAGAGCACAAACATCACAAGCACATTCTACACAGTCTCCACTTACTTTGGTAACAGCTGGTGTGGGAGTTCCCTAACTGTGGCATATCCCCCATCAGCTAGACCCCTCATCACACCCAGCAACATATCCACAGACGCCCCATGCACCGGTCGCTTCAGGTACTCTGCCGCTGTCTTGCGTAACAGCTTGCCATAGCTGCTGCTGCTGTTTAAGCCCAGTTGGGAGTGGCAAGCTAGTAGCGCAGCTAGCTGAGGGGGTGTGAAGCGGGGCAGTTGGTCTAGCAAGGTCTGCATGCAGGACAGCCACAGAGCAAACACACAACCATCAGACTTGCAGCACCGCAGTGGATGCCGTCAGCATGACTAGCTTGGACGATTAGAGCGTCCCGTGCCTGACTCCGACAACAACAACAATATCCTGGGCGAGTGTGGCACCATTTTGGATGCTGGAGCTGCTGCTGTCTGGACACGGCTGACAGTGACCGGACGAGAAGGGAGGCGCTGTGTGTGTGTGTGGGGGGGGGGGGGGGGGGGGGGGGGGGGGGGGGGGGCACGACAGACAGAGGGAAACAGAAAGGCGTCATCAGCGTATGACAGGTGTCATGTGACAAACAGACATTGCAGGCGGCTGGGGTAAGGTGTGGTGAAGCGGGGCAGCTGGTCCGTATGTGCAACCACAACACACGCAGATGCACACATGAGTGCTGCTGCTGCAAACTAACCAGAATCTAGATTTAGCCGGGGATAATGGGCTGATCGGGCAGATAGCGGAGTCACAACGAAATCGCGCAACCAGTCTGGCAGCGCCTGTACAGACAGCACAAGCAGGTGCACCTGGTAAATAACATGTTGAATAACAGGTTG
>NSMO01014569.1:0-16914 GCA_002588565.1 Coelastrella sp. UTEX B 3026 | reverse complement strand
GCTGTTAGTGTGACTGTTAGTCTGCTGTCACATCTGTTACAAACCAGCTGCAGCTGTGCCTGTACAACTTCCAGTATCCCAATGTTATCAAGTTTCAGGCCTTCAAGAGTTAGGGCGTAACCTCCTAGTGAAGTTCCTACTTCTGCTCCATCCCCTCCACCGTGAAGTTTGACTTCGTCGGTAGGGACTTCGTTATCACTGCTGTGTGAACTTCCATCTTCACTATCAGATTCACTGTGAACTGGTGACTGTGAACTGCCGTTGTCACTGTGGGAACTTTCACTGCCATCTGAACCTGTGTAGTCAGCGCTGCTGCTTCCAGCAATCACATCCGCATAAGTATCCTGATCCTGACGGCTGCTGCTGTTGCTGCTGCTGCTGCTGTGCTGCCGAGTTAACTTCCTGTACCCCTCGAAGTCTTCAGTGGCAGCAGCAATAGGATCAGTGCTATCAGGCCTATCAGCCTGTTGCTGCTGTTGCTGCTGCTGTGCTGCTGCTGCTGGCTGGGCAACCCTAAGAAGCTTGATCCCACCACCTCCTGCCGGTACAACCCTAGTCGCTGCTACTGCTGCTGCTGCTGATGATGATTGCTGCTGCTGCCTGCCTGCTGCAGACAGCTGGCCTGAAGGTTGAGGTTGCCGCCCTGCTGGCTTACGCTGCTGCTGCTGCTGCTGCTTGGGCCGTCGATCCCTCTGTCTGTATCCTTCACCATGCTGCTGCTGGGGTTGTGTCCTATACAGACCACCATCAGCATACCCCTTTTCATGCTGCTGCTGCTGCTGCTGTTGACTGACTGCTTCCGACCCCAGCAGCAGCTGCTGCTGCGCTCTAGCATAGTCGTCCAACGTGCTGCCAGCATAATTCTCCAACCATTTCAACACATTACGTAACTGCCACGCCCGTCCGACTTCCCGTTGAAGTTCCTGCTGCAGTGAACTTTGTAAAACATACACCTCGGACGCTGTTACACCCCTACTAGGTTTGATCGTCAGCGTGATTGGACTGCTGCTGCTGCTGCTGCTGCCGGGTTTGTCATCTGTGGAGGACTGGATCATAGCCCCCAATGGATCTGCTGCTGCTGGATCTATGCTGGCAGCAGCAGCAGCAGCAGTGGGCCCTGCGTATGCCTTAGGGTTTAAGACACCAACAACCAGCAAAGCCCCACGAGTTACACCCCATTGCGGATCAGTAGGTCTTAACATAAGGCTAAAGTGCTGCGGTTGCAAGTGCTCTGCTGTGCTACTGTCATTACCCCCTGCTGCTGCTGCTGGTGCTGCTGGGCTAGACACAGCTCCATCACTAACTGCAGCAGCAGCAATAGCGGCTGACATGTCCAGGTTCTGACTCTCCTGCTGCTGCTGCTGCTGCTGTGGGGTTGGTTGGAATCTGAAGGATTTGCCATATCTCCGTTGCACAGCCGATAGATCTTGTTGGGCTAAGACATGTCCCGACAACTGCTGCTGCTGCTGCACAGGGCCTCTGCCAGGGTAAGGTATGGCCCTGCCACCCCTGGCAGCCCTACCTCTGCCCCTGCCCCTAATTGATACTGCTGCTGCTGCAGCTGCTGATGATGGGTGTGTTGCAACATCATCTGTCACTGCTCCTGAACTGCTGACTCCAGCATCCTGTGGGTTGGGCTGCTGCTGCTGCTGGTGTAGCTGCTGTTCCTGCAAATCTCCTGGCCGGTTCTGCTGCTGTATCTGCAGTGGTGGTTGCTGCTGCTGCAATACCTGATCCTGCTGCGGCGGCGGCGGCGGTTCAAATGTGTCATACATGCCAGATCCCCGTCCCCCTCCACCTCTGCCCTCCCAGCGATCACGGTCCTTGGTCCAGCCACGCCCACGAGCCGCCAGCCCTGCAGGTGTTGACCCCACCATGCCAGCCATAGCTGCAGCAGCAGCAGCTTGACCTGCTACAGCTTCTGCATTCTGTTGTTGCTGCTGCTGCTGCCCCGGTAATTGCCACCGACTGGACATCCCTGAGTCGATCCCAGCAGCAGCAGCAGCTGCTGCTGCTGCTGTGGCAAGCCCTCTGCCCTGGTCTCGACCGCGACCTCTGCCCCTCCCTCTGCCCCTCCCTCTGCCCCTGCTGCCGTTGATGGCAGCATTGCTATCACCATAGCTATCCGCTGCTGCAGCTTCTGCTGGTGCCTGGTAGCCAGCACCTGGCCTGTGACCAGGGCCTTGAGGTCGCGGAACCCATTGCTGCTGCTGCTGCTGCCAGCTCTGCTGCTGAGAGCCCCTACCACCTCTGCTCCTGCCCCTTCCTCTTCCCAAAGGCCTGGTGCCGTTGCTGCTGCCGCCACCACCAGCAGCAGCAGCTGCTGGGTCAAGAACATCAGTTGCCCCTGGCCCTGATGGCTGCTGCATGGGCTTAGAATCGCCCAACGTTTGCTGCTGCTGTTGCTGTTGCTGCCGCTGCTGCTGACTGGGACACCAAGGAGCTGCTGCTGCTGATAGCGTAGCACGCTGTCTGCCAGGTGCTGCTGCTGCTGCTGCCGCCGCCGCCACAGGCTCAGATGCAGCAGTAGCGGCAGCATTCAGCTGATCGCTGCTGCTTGCAGGCTCAATGCCCTTGCTACTGCTGCTAGCAACAGCACCGCTGTCAGGCTGTGTGTCTTTGGAGCCTGAAGCCCTGGCGGGCAGGTCACCCTGACCAGCAGCACCAACAGCAGCGGCAGCATGTGTGCTGCTGCTTTCTGTACTACCCCCCTGCTTTACTGTATCAGATACGCTACTTGATTCGCTGTCGCTGCCAGCGGTCGCCTCACTGCCAGCACCTGTTGCACCATCTGTCATAAGAATGGCATAACGTCTTTGAGTCGCTCCGGAAGCATCCGTTGCTTGATATGCCTCCAACAGCTCTGGTAATGAAGTAATCAGGTCAAGAAAGTCTCTTTCAACCTTTTGTAGCACAGCTTGTAGCCCGAATTGGGTGCTGCTGCTGCTGCTGCTGCCAGGACTGTCTATAGCCCCTGCTGCTACTGCTGCTGACCAGCTGCTGCGTAACTGCTTGCTGATAGCTGCGCATAGCTGCTTTGGTAGATCCTGGTTGGTTACTGTTATTTTGATGGCGTTTGCAGAGACGGGATGTGTTATAATCTTGTTATAGAGTGTTATTTTCAGATCTAGATGGTCAACATCATATCTGGAGGCGTTGGCTGGGGCGGGAATGCTGATTGAGACTGTGATAGGGAATGGCGCATCTGCTGATTTGGTTGCTGGTGTCTTGAATAGCTTCAGCTGTGGATAAGCCACCTTCAAGACGACCAGCACCTCCTGCGCGGTATAACAGGTTACCACACACATGTATTTGTTGACAGTGGTGTGCGCTGCGTATGCAGTGCTTCGAACGGCAGGGTACAGGAGCTGCTGGCACACATGCATGCACTGATATGCCACACGACCTGGGGTGCGTTGAGAGCCTTCAAGCAGACCTCTGCCGGCCGCAACTATTATTGAATCGGTCAAATGTAAAGTCGGAGCCGCTGAAAGCGCTGTCACGCCGTGGTATGCCGACGGAAGGTCATGTCAACAGTGAAAGCATAGGAGCAGCTATAGCTCTGCATGCTATGCCTTGATGCGCACGATGCCGCTTTCCCGCATTTGCAAGCATTCATAGAAACAGTTCACCTACACACCTGCAGCTGCCGTAGCCTACTCTCGTCCCGAGCGTTCGCCATGGTCGCGTGTTTACATATTCCGAGCAGAGCACGTGTTGGATACTGCTTTCAGCGCCTCTACTAGACATATGAGTAAGCGATAGTCTCTCTAGACCGAGCATATGCACCAGAAGCGAGTCCACAACCCTAGCAGTAACCCCTGCTGACACATCAGCGGGACACCTGTACTGCCGACCGGTGTCCAAAGCACCACCTCGTGACTGATAAGCGACTGCTTTGCAGCAGCGTACATAGCACTCAGCAATCACATTTCATTCTTCCAAAACACGTCGGATCAATTTCAGATAGGCATGCACAGGTCCACACCACAGCTGGACTTGTACAGTCACAGAACTGTGACTGCTTCAACAAGCATGGCATGCCCCCGGCTGCTAAAACCCAGCGCTCATAGTGATTAAGCACATAAACAAGCAGGTAATGGGTGCAACATGCACGTATCATTGTAAGCAATGACCTGGAAGGGTTGGTGTGCAATCGGTCTCAGCATGCAACAGCCACAGGTTGAATTTGAGCCGCAGCCAATGGCGTGCAGCGTCATCTAAGCCTTCTTGCTGCTACTAATCCCGGATCCGACATCGGCCTTGTGCTATCTTGGGGTCTGCTGCTGCTTCTGCTTCTGTTGCTGCGTGCCTTGCGCAATGCTGCTGCTGTCCCCGTCTTGCTGCTGCTGCTGCTGCTGCTGCTGGTCTTCTTGGCCCTGCTGTTTGTCCTTCACTGTGTCTATTGCTTCCTGCGACCGCTCTACATCAACTCCTGTTGCTTCTAAGAATGGCTGGTAGTAGTCCTGGTGGGCCAGCATACACCCAAAGAATGCACGGAACTGCAGAACACAGACAGATGGGCATCCCAACAGTCAATCAACCCCATTTACAAGCTGAACACTTCAATACGTGCAGTGTATCAACACAAATTGATGCGTTGGACTTGCATGAACCTGCTGGACATCATTATCCCATACATACATCCCAGCCCTGTACGGGGCTGGCCTTGAATACAGTTGGATGCTGCTGCATTGCCAGCGTGTTGCTACGATGCGTCAAATGGGCATGTACGCCCCCTCCCCCCCCCCCAAACAACCTCCCTCTCCTCCTCACGCTTGCCCGCCGGCCCTGGTGCATTACAGTGATCATTGTTACAATGAGAAGAATGATGCACTGTTACGCCATTTGGCTGTGTTGCCCCAGTACACTTGTTAATGGGAAGGTGGAGAGTATCGTGTTGACGAATTTAACAGCATAGATGGATGGTATTAACATTGAATGTGTCCGCATGTAATTAATAAACATTTGCCGCTGTCACAGTTGAAAGTGAAAGAAGCTTCAGAGGCGAGTGAAAGCGTTGCAGCATTGACCACTGCCGGCAAGGAAAGGGAAACATCTCACAGCTTGCTGGAGACTGTAGCTGCCCAACTGGGTTCAAAGCTGAGTCCAGGAAAACTGGCGCTATATGCACACATCATATATAACTTACGTTATCAGCACAGTGTTGTACAAAGTCTACATCTTGTTGCTTGGCTTCATTGCGACATGATACCCACACCTGGTGATGGTAGCACAGCAAAAGCACAGCGGTAGCAATGTGAGCAGCCTTGCAACCCCTCAATGAGCAACACTTACAACTGGATGAACGTTGACGTAGAAATTGGCAGCATATATGGGGCGCAGATGCTACCCAACTGCCGAACAAAGGGACACAGCTCAACTCGTGTCACACCCCAGATTGCGCTGCTGTACCCAGCTGACACTTGTGCAAGCAAAACACCATGAGATGACAGGCAAGTGCACTCTCATGGATGCCGCCATACTGAGACCACAAACAGCAGCGACAGCTAGCTCCAGTCATCGAGCCCACTGCTATTGTCTTGCATTTGCCCCAGAAGTGCTGCTCTGGAGCCGATGGCATAGAGCT
The DNA here is from genome assembly GCA_002588565.1 of Coelastrella sp. UTEX B 3026. Lineage (NCBI taxonomy): Eukaryota > Viridiplantae > Chlorophyta > Chlorophyceae > Sphaeropleales > Scenedesmaceae > Coelastrella > Coelastrella sp. UTEX B 3026. Next base: position 11,324 of record NSMO01014569.1, on the reverse strand, counting down.
ACGGCTGGTGGGTAGCTTATTGGCATATAGCTATCCATGCTTGTTCTCAATGTTCACAAATTATTATGAAGTTTTACTTCTGTTATAGCAGTGCTGCTCAACTTGAACACCCTATGCTTGCTCGTAGCGATGAATGGCCCAGCTGCTGGGTGGCAGATGCTGGCCTCACCTTATGTTGTTCCCCACAAGGTCCTGCTTCTATGAATTGACATATGGGACATCCGGCCTCCTCCGACTGCTGCTCGTGTGTGGGGTCCTGTGCTGCTGTTGCCTCTGCTGCTGCTGGTGAAGAACTAGAACTGGCCTCGGTGGGCGGTTGTGCTTCAGGTGTATTCTTTGGCTCCATCTAGGTCAACCGAGCATTTGCCTTGGCAATGGGCTGTGCGTGCGAGGTGCAAGCGACGGGAAGGTAAGGTTCTGCAAGTGTTGGAGGACAGATGATGCAGTCCAGCAGCGCTCACTTGCAACGTGCAGGAGCTGGGTGCAATCCTTTGATAGCGCGGTTACTCTACTAGCAAACTGATTGTGCGTGCAGGTCGCTGTGCCTGCCTCTGGCTCCCGCGAATCGAGTCGTTGTGTTAGTCACACAAAAGTGCCGCAGGGCTTATGCTGTGAGGCACAGCATGCTGTTGAGCTTGCTGGACCAACAAAAGCACCCAAGAACCGCCGTTGGTGGTGTATTTGCTGTCGTGGCACTTGTGTCCGGCTTCCTCTCAGTCTGCTGTTCGGAACAATCAGCTCCGTGGACAAGGCACTCGCAATACACGCTTGCCTGCGGCTGTAAGTCTCATTACATAACCACTCACGATGCAGCATACTGAGCACGATGAGGAGCGGCCGGAGAAGCGGCAGCGAGTGGAGGAACAGGCAGCAGCTGACCATGATGATGAGGGTCCACCTCCACCTCCCCCATCGCAGCAGATCAGCCAGGCCTTAGCGAAGATAGCGAACCACATCGGCAATAATAACAAGTTTAGCAAAGCATCGCAGCTTCTACGGCAGCTCATGGACGCTATAGACAAGTCACACAGGAATGAGTTCTTTCATGCTATCAAGTGTGCTTTTACCAACCCGGACAACTGTATCGACCCGCTATTACGAAAGGACTACGTGCGGTTGATGAAAGCTATAAATCTGCGGTCAGAGGTGTTGTCGAGGCAGCAGCGAGCACAGCTTGAAGTGTACAGCATATGGGCTCTGCTGCGCAATGAGCTGTTCACAGGTTGGTCTTGCTTTGTGTCACAAGCAATGACACTTGCTTGCAATGGCATCATTTTAGTGAGTTGTACCTCTTAATCGCACTGATAGGTGGACTGGGCGGGTATTACTGGTCAGCATATCATATGCTGCATATGCGATGCAGGTTACAAATTGGTATACACCACTGGCAACGTCTGTAACACTGCTAGTTTACAACTGGCAGTTGATCGTTGGTTGATTGGCATCTCACAGCTTGATCCATTCATATTCCTAGCATTACAAGAGAAGCCTGCTTGTGGTTTGCTATATGGATCAGGATCAGGATTGGGTACAGGACAACAACACCATCAGCACTTGTGCTGCTGTATACCAGTTGCAAACGTTTCTTATCTGTTGTCTGCAGATGACAGTTTCATTTACAACAAGGTTTTGGGCAAGATCAAAACCGCGGTCAGTGAACTATCAGATGCAGATGATGAACAAGAAGCAGCTTGGGCAGCACTGCACGGCGTCAGCAGCAACGCCAGCAAGCAGCAACAGCAGGGGCAAGCAGAACAGCCTGGCAGCAGCAAACCAGCAGCACCAGCAGCAGCAGATGAGGAGGCAGATCCCTTCGGCTTGAATGAGTTCCTAGCTAGGGAAGAAGCCGCCGCTGCTGCTGCTGCTGCTGCTGCTACCAAAGAGTCACATGAGGCAGTAGCTGCTGCTGATGGACCGTCAGCTGCAGACCCGTCAGCAGCAGCAGGAGGGGACAGCAGCAGCAGCAAGCCGTCAGCCAGCATAACTTGGGATCCAGTAACCATAGAAGTAATGAAAAAGCAAGCGCTTCTAGACTGCATAATCACAGCCAAAACCCACCAACACAAACTCACATGGGCGCGTACAAGCATAGAGATGCTGATCGAGGAGGTAGCTAAACCCAGCATGCAAGGCGGTTTTGCAGATAAGTTCGTAGGGGGCCAACAGCAGCAGCTGCAGGAGCTGCTGAAGTTTGTTCATAGTGAACGAGCAGCTAGGAAATCTGGTGTGAATAGGCGGCCAGGTGGGAAGGGCACGGGGGATTATGTAACGTCATTTGAGCGTGCTAGGGCTGAGTGGGGTTCTGCGAGCTGGGTTAGTGCTAGGGGCAAGGTGGGGGGTGGGGCAGACGCCAAGGCCAACAACTGGCTGGGATAGGGTTACAACAGTTAACCTGTGGCTGCTGGGTGGTGTAACTCAAGCTGGGGTTCTTGTCTGACCCAATTTGGGTGGTGTGAGTACACCGGGTGTGTTGTTTGTGGCCCGTGTATCAGGCGTTTTATGGTGTTGGGTCGATTGTTGTTGGCAGTGCTGTGTATGGCATGCGATATGGACCAGTATCGATGATATCACCGGGCCACATCATCATATACAGGCCATGTTATAGCTGAATTGCTTGGTGCATGGCAGCTTCTCTTGCTACATGGCAAGCCTAAATGAACTATCTCAGTTGCTGCTTAGTAGCGCATTGGTTCTTGGATCGTTCTGCAGTGTAGAGCATGCCACATCGAAGCCTGGGCATCTGGAGGCATATGCATAATCAATTGTGACTAAGTCTCAGTGAGTAACGTCGTGATGGCGGCCCGGATCGTCGAGCTGGCAAGGCGAATTTGATGGTTCGAACTCTTAGTTGCCTTCTATCGAGTTGCGCATACAGCAGGCCTTGACGGTGGGCTGCCGGTCTGTGAACTGTGTCGTAACCGGCTGCGTCCGCTACGGTGCCGAGACCCGAATATTCCCGGGGCCCGCCCGTGTGCGTGAGGGGGGGCCACCAAAGTCAACGCACTGGGTGGGCTAGCCCCTGTCAGCTGTTGAAATCATGCCCCGGTGACAAGCTGGTGGCGGGGGTCACTGGTGACTTGAAGTCCGCGGCGTGACTGGCCTTAACAGAAGTAATAACCTCGCCTTGCCACCATTGCAGAGAAAGTTGGCTTTGAAAGCTAGTTCATGAAAAACGTATGCAACCAAACGCAGTGCACGCGCGGTAGCTGTCTCAAAGAGCGCAACCAACACAGGTGTCTCCTCTAATGGGCTCAGAGCAATGAAACGCCGTGTTGACACCAACCTCATAAGAAGGGATTGCCACTACAAACGGCAGAGATTGAAAGGATCAACCTGAGAGTCAGCACATTAAACCACGCTGACTGCCACAACAACCCAGGCGCTCAATCCGAGAGCCCTGGCATCAAACCAGACACATCAGAGCAAACTCATGCAAAGTCAAGCTGTCGCCGCTAGGGCCTAATGACCGCCAAAGACACAAGCTTCAATGCAAAAGTGCAAGAACATATTCACTCATCCTCGAAATCCAACATGAACTCCTCATCGTCAGCTGCACCCTCATCACTACCCTGCTGCTGCAACTGCTCCTCAGGCTTAGCCTGCTGACCAGCACTTGGTGCAGCAGGATTGTCCTCGCCTGCCTCAGCAGCTTGCTGCTGCTCTCCCTGCTGCTGCTGCTGCCACTGCTGCTGGTTTGGACCATTGGTGGTTCCTGCTGCTGCAACAACAACTGCTGTTGTTTTGCTAGCATCAGCACTGCCAGCAGCTTCTGTCTTGACTGGAACCTTACCAGCTGCCGCCGCTGCTGCTGCTGCAGCCAACTGCTTGGTTTTGGGTCCTACTGCCGCTGGGCCTGGTGCCTTCAACCCGGCGGCACCTGCCTTAGGCTTTCCTGCTGTTGCCGCACTAGACCCAGCAGCAGCAGCAGCAGCAGGCGCTACCCCAGCCGCCGCAGCCTTCTCAGCTTGTCTCTTGGCCAACCGCTCCAGAAACAGCTTCAAAACTTCCTTGGTCGGTCCATACACTGGCACGGAACATTCCTTGCTTGTTGCATAAGCCAGCAGAGCTTTCCAGTGCCTGTCATTGAGCTTTTCTAGGGCTTGTTCTAGTATGTTTGAGGGGAGCTGCAGCAGTACGGGGTAGCTGGCAGGTGCTGCCTTGTCACAGCAGATGATGAAGCCTTGCCATTGCTTATCATCAAGCCAGATCTGCATTTGACCACAAAACAATGCACACAGTACATATGGGGGATATGACTCATGCAAACTCCTCATAGATGAATGATCTTGATGCTTTGAAAGCTGGCTGATGGTCTGCGGGCAACTCAGCTTTTTCAAAAGCAAGAGTTTGGATTTGCAGGGCGTGCAAATGCTTTTCACATGGCAAATCATGGGAAGCACAACACACGGTTCAACACCCCAAAAGAAACATTCAAGTGCCAACATATAACGAGCAGTAGTCAATGGAAGGTGAAGAGATAACACCTGTCATGGTTGACTGCTAAGTCCCAGTGTCCCACCTGCTTCTGTGACAGCCTGCCGAGCAGCTCCATGATCTGACCAATCAACTTTGGACTGATCTGGAGCGCCGTGATCACGGTGCGCATGAACAGCTGGGGAAGCGGAGTCATGGCCTCCAGCCGGCGGATCGTCTGCAACAGCAGCAACAGCAGCAGCAGCATTGTTGACTGCATGGGATTGCAAATTGTAGCAAATCATGTCATGACGACTCTGTGATCTTGGAGGCAAGACCTAACATAGAACCTGCTGACAATATGCATAAGCAGCCAGCCAGCAGCAGCTGTCATAGCTTGGCATGAAACCAGCAGCATTGTGAGGCCCTCGAAGCATTATTTGAGTGCATTTTAGGTCTTTAAACGCAGCCATCGACTTGGACATGGTGCTTCTCAGGTTTGCTGTGGGAGCCTGGATGCCAAAATCCGCCAAAAACTGAGAGCAGCTGAAAGAATAGTCTGATTAGCTGATACACTGCTTGGCTCTAATACCAAGATATGAAAGCTAATGACGTTCTGCGTGAACACACTGGTGACACACGCTGCCTTTGATGCCAGACAGATTCGCTCACCGTGACAACGATAGCCATTGGGAAGACCTCAGGTGAATGCAGTGCTTGATCCAGAGCTGCTGTCTGCTGCTTGGTGGTCACTCGCAGAGTTGGAGTGGACTTGATCTGTAGGGAAGGGGAGGGGTTGGTAAAATAACAGACAGCAGAAGACAAAGTTGACACAACGGATTTGAAAAAGTTTGACAGCACACCAGTACTTCAGATGCAATGGCGGTTTGAGTGAGGCAAGCAATTACCCTGCACAAATCTGGTAGGTTTGATGACACATTGTTTGTTTGGCATAGGACCGGACGAGCAACACAGGGGAGACATAAACCGCTGTTGTGCTCACACTGCTGTCTGTCAACGTCTGTTGCAGAATCAATAGCAGCCAGTACCACACGCATACTGCAACATACTGTTGCTTGAAGCGCTGCGTTCTGTTCCATCCGCTACAGCAGCAGCTGACACCAACAGAACATAGCAGACAGACACTCAACATCATGTAGGTTCACACACACAATCAAACATGACCACCCAAACCCTGCACACCCACCTGATGCAAAGCCAGCAGCAGCTCAGTAGGTTTGAAGTGTGGCTGTTCCCCCTCAACCCCAGTCGTCAACTTCTTATACAACACCCGCAACTGCGGCTTACTCAGCTGAGCCACGAACTGCGGCAACAGCTTCACTACCTCACTCTTAACCATGGCTTGAACCACAGGTGCCAGGAGTGAAACATCCTTGCTAGCCCTAAAGTAGGCCTCACAGGCATGTAACAAGTCCTTGGGGGGTTTGCTAGTTCCTGCTAAGGCGTGGAGCATCAGCAGCAGTAGGTCTCTGGAGCCATCTGGTGGGGTTTGTACCAGGGTTATGAGTGTTGGGTGTGTGGGGCCGGTGGCTCGGGCTAGACTGGCTGCGTAGCGCTCCATGCCGGCACGAGCCTCGGGACCTGGATAACAGCAGTTAATCTTTCAAAATAGAATTTGATCTAAACAGTGTGACTCACACCATGCGGCATGGATTGGTAGGGAACATAATGGGTGTAAGTGCATGTCTGTATTGCTGAATGCAAGTACACAGGGATTTCTGGTGGAGAGTCTTACACGGTCGCCCTGTTGTCCGCTGTGCAGCTCTGGCTGCAAACGTTCTTTACTGTGGCCGAGGTGCAGAAAGATACTGCATTGTGAACAGTATCCAACACACAGCTGGTCTTGCTGCTAACAGCTACACCGCACACAGCTAAGCGCCACACCCTAAACATAAACTGTACTACATGATTGTCAGATCATGAGAGGCTATCCCCGAGCTAGCCACCCACCTGCTTTGCCGTACACCTCTAACAGTGTTGTCATGAGCTCAGGCTTGACCGCACACAGCGACATGTACAACATACAGTGCTGAGCAGCAACATCAACACTCAGGGTCAGAAGCCCAACATCTGCCTGCGGCTGCTGCTGGGCGGCATTAGCGCCTTGATCCTGCTGCTGCTGCTGCTGCTGTGGTTGCTGCACTTCCAACTGCTGTTCTACTTTGACCTGGGGCTGGTCACTTGCTTGCTGCTGCTGCTGCTGCTCTTGCTGCTGCTGTGGCACAGGCTCTTGCTTTAGTACCACACCATTCACTCCTACTGCCGCTGATGCTGCTGTTGCATTTGCTTCATTACCACCCTGCTGCTGCTGCCCCTCACCCTGCTGCTGCTGCTGCTCCATAAGCTTCTGCGGTTCCAGCAGCAGCAGCAGCTGCTCCCTGGCAAACCCTACTATCCGATCCACAAACTCCTCCCATGTTACAAGCTTACTAACCACCAGTCCCACCGCCCTTTCACGAGTTGCTGGTGTTGCGTCAACAGCAGCATCAAGGATGAGCTGTAGTAGACTGCCACGCATTGGGGGTCGAGACTCTATCAGCGTGATTGCTGTGTTAAGTGACATGGCTGACCAGTCGCTGCCTTCTGATACCAACTGCTGCAGAAACTGCACTACTGAAGCCACAGGCAGCACTGGAATGTCCTGCAGAACACATTGAGACCATCACAAAAGTCTCCTGAATGGCATGATCTGACATAACACTTGTTTGTGGTGTTGCTCAGAAACTTGCTACAAAGATTCATAGCTGCACTGAAATCAATTGAGCAAGAGGTTGCAATTGCATGAGGTATATGTGGAGAGCACCACGTATTACATCAATCAGTACGATAGCAGTAAATGAACCGGCTGGCTTGGCTGGCTATACATGGTAATGGCTGGCTTGGCCCAATGCAATATGTCAGCTCATGCAATAACTGCTGCAGAAAGCATTGTTGTCAAACTCTGGTTGACCAGGCCCTCTGAGATAAGCCTCAGGATCAACAAGAACCAGCAGTACAAGTTGCCATATCCAACAACACCCCACACCCTCCCAACTAGTATGTGCATGTGGGCATGCATCAAGTCTGCAGCAGTGAGAGATGCCTGTCTGAGCTATCCTTATGTTGTGCAGCATAAACAGCACACAGACAGCAGAAGACATGAAACTAGCAAGCTTTCCAAAGATAATCAAAGACGCCTGTAAATGCATGATCATCACCTGCAGTAGCTTGGGTATGGCTGGGTCTGTCCCTGACAGCTGCTTATGTAATCCTTGCAGGATTGACAGCAACACATTGTCATAAGCCGTGCCTGACAAGTCGCTCACAGGCTGCTGCTGCTGCTGCTGCTGCTGCTGCTGACCAGTAATCTTGTCAGTGTCGTTGACATTGCTACCAGCTGCTGACGGCTGCTGCTGATGCCCCGGGCTGCTGCTGCCAGCAGCATCTGCTGCTGCTGCTTCCTGCATCTCTGTGTCTTCCTGCTGCTCCTCTTGCTGCCCCGGCTGCTGCTGCTGTTGGTGGTCGACACCTTCCATATGTTGTGCTGCTGCTGGATCTGCTGTTGCTGCTGCTGGATCCTCTGCAGCTGCTGAAGGTGCTGCTGCTGTGGCTGGACCTGCTGCTGGAGGATTTGCTGCTGGCTCTGCTTGCTGTGCTGCTGCTGGATCTACTGCTTCTGGTGCCGCCGCTGCCTGCGGTGTCGCCTCAGCTGCACCCCTCACCACTCTCGCCCGCTGCTTCTGCCTTTGCTGCTGCCGCCCATCCCCAGCAGCAGCAGCAGCTGCATCCACACCATCTTCCCCCGCTGCTGCCAGGGCAGCAGCAAGTGCATACATCCACCGCACTACTAACACATGTCCCCGCTGACCATGCCAATCTTCAAGCACACGCTCTAGCATCAAGTCAGTTAGGCCGTCAGTTTGTGGGGCTTGGCTGACCAGCCGGCTCAGCAGCAACTCCCTGAAGTTCCTTATGGGCTTGTTCTTTGTGGCGCCTAGTATTCTACCAACAGCTGACTTACGCATCTGCTGCAGCTGCTGGGGTCTGAGGGTTTGAGGCAGGGGGCTGGGTAGCTTAGGCTTGGACGCTGCTGCCGGTGCTGCTGCTGGGGCGGCGGCAGCAGCAGCAACTTGTCTGCGAGGGTCTGAACGCTGCTGTTGCTGTTTTGGTGGTGGTGGTGGTGGCGGAGGTGGTGGGACGACAGTTGCCTCCGGCACTGGCTGGACTTGCACCGCAGGCTTCTGCTGCTGTTGCTGCTGCTGAAGCTGCTGCTGCTGTTGCAGGCGAGGTGCCTGCTGCTGCTTTTGTGGTGCCTGTTGTGGTTGTTGCTGCCGCTGCTGCTGCTGCATTTGAGCTGCCGCTGGCTGTGCTGCCACTGCTGCTGCTGGGCCGGGTGGTGCTGCTGGTGGTGGCGGCAGATTGACCATCCACCGCACCACCAGCTCTGCTAGAACATTGGGGTCTATCTGCGCAAGAATAGTCTGCAGCAGGCACACAAACAAATCCCTTTCAACTGACTGCGACAGCCATTAGCACTTTGATGCTTTGTGCTGCAGTGTTGAACGCTGAGATCACAGTGCACTAACTGCATGCTTTTGACAAGATTCAAATACAAAAAACGCAGAATGTGCTAGGATGCTGCTGCCATGCTTCAGCATTGAGCTTGGCAATTCGGGGCTGTTGCTGCTGGCTGCTGCTTGTACCAAGCCTCCATCAAGGCACAGAGCAGAAACCATGCTTAGTATACATGACTTGCAAGCAGACAGCGAAGTGCTAGGCACAACAGGAACAAGATGTGTCATTATGCAGTAACACTCACGTACATGCCAGGCACGGTACCCTCCTCACACAACGATCCCGGCCAGCAGACAGCAGCCGCAGATTCCCACCGCAATCGTTAACAACCAACACATAGCAACGATAGTTCCAGCATATCACACAACCAGCTACCAATGTTTGAAGCAATTGAAGCCGATCTGAGACAGCCTAGCATATCTCAAGTACTACACGGCCCCAATAAGCAGACCAGTGCCATCTTGCTGCAGGGCAACTCATAGGGCACCCAAACAATGCGCACAGAACCTTCATCCTACCTCAGAAGAAGTCATCCTGCCTTCCTCACTCTCAGTGCAATCGTCAGGAAAATGCAACACAGCTTAAATTGCACTGCTGGCATCCTGGCATAGTGAAGAACCTTTGATACCACACTGATTTTGCTGAAACATTGCCACGACCTACATCAACTGCTGCCTGCACCAACATCCTCTGAGCGTCTGTTGAACACAAGCAGAGCTCAAACACACAAGGTACCGCTGAGCATCCTAGCTAAGTAAGAACCTTCACAACATACATCGACACAGCTTAGATAATGCCCTACCCTACCTCAACAGCGGTCGTTCTGCTTGCCTGTTGAACAGTGTCTCAAACAAGTTGAGACCCTCACTGAATCTATCAGACAATACGCAGGAATCAAGCTTTACCAGATACCGCTGGGCTTCGTAGCTGGATTGAAAGCCTCAAACCACACATAGCTCTAAACCAGAGCTCGAACAATGCCCCAGCCTACCTGGGAAGGAGTCAATTCGCGGGCCTGCACCTTTTCAGCAATCATTTGGTACTCGCAAAACTCAAGCTACACGGACACGGCTGGGCCACCTAGCTGAGTGAAAACCTCAAACAACAACAACCCATAGCTCAAAGAAAGCCCTGACGTCAGCTCACCTCCACAGCGGTCATCTCCCCTGCCTGCACTAATGTCTCAAACACTCGCTGAGTATCCGCCACCATATCACCAGAACCAATCTGCCCTTGCAATATCCGACTCAAAACATCGCTGCCACTGCCGCCATACTGCTGCTGCTGCAATGGTGTGGGTGTGGGTGTCCGTGCTGGTGTGTTATTAACGGATGAGTCAGCACCTGCTGGTGTTGAGCCACGCAGCAGTTTGGCATCTGGGCCAGCTTGATCTGCGGCTTTGCGCTTCTCACCAGCCTGCAGTCTGCAACAGCGACCATGGAAGACACACCACACCAGATTGGGGTACTGAATAAGCAGCACCTGATGGTTAATCCCAAGTGAAAGGCTGATTAGTGCAGCTGCTAGCGAGTATACCGGAGACCTTCACCCTGGAATGGTGGCCATACAGCTAGCTGTAAGTGTGTACAGTGAAGGGGCTGCTGAGTTGGACAAGCAGCACATTTGGGGATTGGGACTTAGTTGTCTGCTGGGGTTATGCTGCTTGACCGCGGTACTCATGCTGCAATGGTCTTAATGGCCAAATCTCTTAAGGCTTGGCTGACTGCTGACAGCACAGGCTACCAACTGGCTTCAGTAGGCAGTATGTGTGCACACCCATACGGTCAGAAAGCTAGTTGCTATGGCATCATCATCATCATTACACGCATTTCCAGTAAGAGTGATGAACCATAAGTGAACACCACTCCCTTGTGAAGGGGATACCATCACAACCCAACCACAAAGAGATCTGCATGCCCGCAGAAAACAAGCAGCAGGGACCGGGTACGGCCAGAAGCCCAAAACCATCAAACATAAGCCCGCCACATGGTGTATCATCGGTAATACATAGCCCATGCTTCAGCCACACGGGCTGCTTGCACTGCTGCTTCTGCTGCTGAAAGCGGCTGTAGCTGCTGAGCACGTTTGTTTAGCACGTATGTTTATGCTATGGCATAAGCATGGAGAAAGTTTCACCTTGTGCTGGTCCAGGAAGTACCAGAACAGGTTTTGAGGAACAACGAATTGTCTGCAGCTCACCTAGCTGCCTGCCTGGCAATGTGCCTGAGAGCTGAATCAGCCAGGACATCTGCACCCATGGTCCGCAGCGCACCCTCCAACCGCTTCTGCCAGGGTTTAGTTGACTCAGTGTTGCTGCGCATGATCCGGTTCAGAAT
>NSMO01014568.1:0-16933 GCA_002588565.1 Coelastrella sp. UTEX B 3026 | reverse complement strand
AGGTCCCGCCCCATGCAACATGGTCGTACACGCAGCAGTGTTAGCGACGCAGCGCTGCTGGCGGCAGCATGCGAGCAACAAGGCCAGTGTGCTTGTGGCATAGTAGTGGTTGACCATGGCTCCAGAAGAAAGGCTTCCAACGACATGCTGCTGGAGTTCTGCAGCTTGTATCAACAGATAACCAACCATATAATAGTCGAGCCTGCTCACATGGAGATTGCAGAGCCCACAATAGCACAGGCAATAGGTAAGGCTGCTTCCTGCTGCTTGTGTGACCTGGCAACCTATTCCAGCCGACAGCTGCTTCAGCAGGCGATTCTCGCCTTACACCTTGCAGCATAGCAGCTGGGTGTGCACCACAGGCTGGCTCTACCACGTCTACTGCTTGAGGCATGGACTGCATTGATCGCTGCCAGCTGACTGAAGGGAGCAGGCTCTCTGGTCCGAGCATGTGCTGTGCTGATGTTGGCAACTTGACTTATTGCCTGCAGGACGTTGTGTTGAGGCTGGGGCGAAACATGTAGTAGTTGCACCATACTTCCTGAGTAGAGGCAGGCATATACAGGATGACATACCAGCACTCGTAGCAGCTGCGCAGGAACAGTATCCCAACATTAAATGCAGCATAGCAGAGCCAATAGGTGGGGCACCTATGCTACCATAGGCCTTGCAGCATTGCTTGTCAGTTGCTGCAGTGTGTGCAGCTTATGTTCAGCATTTTGATGCCACCTCAGCTTGCACTGCCTTCGGCGCCTTCCACTGGAGTCAACAGCAGCTGCCAGCCTCTGCGCTCTGCCATACAGCAGGCATGACTGCAGCGGCTTTGACGCCTGGCAGTGAGAGGCCTGTGTGTTGGATGTTCTTCGTGTATTCAATGGCAGCTGTCAGTTACGAATCCAACATTGCTGCAGCGCATTGCCAGCATGCCTGCCAGTGCTTCATGCATCGGGCCCACACCCATCTGGTTCCGAACTCCATGAAACATGCTCACAATGCCGATGTGTTCCAACCTTTTGCAGGGATTGACCCATTGATGGTGAAGCTGATACAGAACCGAGTGCACGCAGTCCTAGAGCGGGAATGTCCAGCAGTAGCAGTAGCTTCAGTGGATGGTGTGGCAGTAGAAGCAGGCAGCATCGCTTAGCGTACATGGTTTGGGGGCTGCTTTGCGGAGTTTGGTATTCTTGGATGTTCTGCGTGGAGAACAAGCCGTGTGTGTTTGATAGTGACAGTGACCGAGCCATGCAACGGATCAGATGCTGATAATGTTGTGGCATGTTATGCACGTTTCAGGCATGTTGCACGGCATGGCTCAGTGCAGCACAATAACAAGGTTGTATCTATGGAAAGAGCATCTCTGTCAGCAGTCCTCCTCCGTTGCTCAGGTCACTGCAGACGACAGCAGGCTGGAGCGCAGCAGACTCCAGCCAGTGTCATTGACCGTTGAGGACCTCGATGAGGTTGCAGCTGCCCTCGATTCTGTGAAGTACTGTTGCCATTGCTTATTTATAGTAGACTAGATGTTTATCGAACACTGTATAACCCCTCACGCGGAAGAGAAGACACGAAGAGTTTTGACGGACATATCTCGGGAGCGCATTCATCTCCAACACGCTTGGGAAACTTGAAATAACTGGATGAACAATCTTGACCACGTATGAGCCGGTTGGGGACGCCCGAGACTCAGTAGCATGCAATCAGCGGGTATGCAGCAAGCAGTGGCGCCAAGTCCGCTGCCTGACTCCACCGTTGCCTAGAGGCTTATTTAGCGTGACCAGTGCAGGTACAGCCCGTTCTCGACCCATATTAACGTCGCTGCCGCTGCAAATATTCATATACTTTGGAGGATGGTGGGATGCTCTGTTCTGGATACTCAGCATACTGGTGTTCATCTACAAAGGTACGTTTTGCCGCTTTGGCAGCATTGAGTATAACATTTACACAGCCATCGTAATGACCTCGAGCTCAGCAAGACACCAGCCCAGCTCGACACCACGCTGTGTTGCAGGTCTCGCACTTCCCTATCCACAGCAGAAGTTCGCAGCAGAGTTTGTCGTGCAATGGCTCTTCCTGCTGGTTGAGCCTACCAGACTATTCCTAGGTGGGTTGAGGGCAGACTAGCTCAGACACTGCGCAGTTCCGCAGCATTGATCCAAAACTCGCAGCTTTGAGGCAGCTGCCCACTTCTGTGACAGCAACAGCAGCATGCAAGACTGATGTCGGATCTCCCTGATAGGCAGCATACCTGGTATCTCAGTACAACAACAGCAGTGGTTTGGACGCGTGCTGTACCACTACAACGCTTGTATTTGACCTGTTTGTGATGTGCCCCATCATCAGTGGCCATGCAGTTTACCAACAATAGCAGACTCCAAGCCATGCTTTGGTTGCCGCATGCCGCAGGCTCACAAGGCAACAAGACAGAACAGTCTGGGCCGCTGCTATTCAGTGTGCTTCTATCTGGGCCAATGATAGCATTCTTTGTGTACTATCTACGGTTCCAGACCTATGTGTGAGTATGCAGCAGCCGAGCGCGCAGTCACCAACAGCCAACACAACCCAGCAGCACATGCAGCTCAAAACAGAAACAGAGTGTGGGCAGCTTGCCATGGGCAGCACTCCCATCGTGCACTGCAGCTGCTTGTGGTGCTTGCAGAAATATGCACTGGTGCTGAGCACCACAAGCAGCTGCAGTGCACGATGGGAGTGCTTAGTACCATCATCACCAGCGGTGTTTCATGTGCAGCAGTTGCATATATGCACGTACATATGCACCTTTGCAATTGGTGCTAAACTGCGAAGGTCTGCGCGTACTGTACCTCTAGCATGCCAAATTAGCCGGGATGCCTGAGTGTCTACAATTCTCAGGCCAAGAGTCCATTGTGTGCATGTGCAATCCTAGGTGATCGGCTGTGTTGGCTATCCTGCAGGTTGAAACTGGAGTTATTGCTGAATGCTATATCTCTAGGATTCTGCTGCACACAGGTGCGCCCTGCGGCAGACTGCTACAGGTCAAGCGATGAGCTCGGGTGCAGCGTGCCAGCCTTACGTATGATATGTTGCTGTGGACCGCCAGATAGGGAGCATAAACTACAGCATACTTGCACAGCATGACTATCCTGTCGTGTAGCCTATACGTTGAACGTGTGGCATACAGCGCCTGAATTGCTCAGCAGAGCTGTGGCAGGTCTCTGATGCACTCAGAAGGGGCAGTGGAACCTTTATTGTTGTTTCGCTGCACCTGCAGGTGTTATTTGGTATCCTGGCAGCGCTGAGATTCATGCAGGCAGCAAGATATGCCTGATTTGTCGACAACAGGCAGCAGCATGCGCATGACTGTTGAGTGATACAAGGCTGCTGAGTTGTAACAGGCCTCAGTTGCCAAACAACTGTCCTGAAGTTGAGGGGGTTTCTGAGTTAATAGAGAATGCAGCTGCTCTGGATGAGTGTGCACAGAGACACCTCGCAGCGGTGGGCTTTTGAGCATAAGCAGTGCTGCCTCCATTAGCAATCTTATAGGGGCCGATGGCCGCTAGGCTATGGCGAATTGGTATGGATCAACAAGCAATCACCTGAAAGAGGACTACGGCTTTTAGCCGGGCTCAGGATCTGCTGTTGCAGCATGTCCAACACAGAGGCGGTTGAGGCTGGCCGGCAGCAGTGCTGTGATAGGACATGGCATGATAAACCATCAATGCCCAGCTTTTGACAATACCTCGATAATGACTGGGGTATGGCATACAGGTATCAGAGTGTGACACAGGCTGCATGGTTGGTACCTAGTTTGGGTGGTCTAATCTTGTGGTGTCAGTGTGGCTGAGCCACCAAGTTCGCCCCAAAGGCCTTGCGGCCGGAAAGGGTAATTCTTCTTCTTCGTCTTCTTAGTTGGGGTGGCGGCTGCTGCTGCTGGTGTGCCACAGCTGCTCTAGGATTGCATAACTTAGTCTGCTCTCGCAACTGAACTTCGCAGACCCTTTGGATTTCCGGCATTCGCTATTCCGTTCCGTTAACGTCGCAAAAAACGATTCCCAGGCCTTGCGTTGTGCACAGATGTGGGGTGCGAACTTGGGGTACGGTACAGCCGCTGTACCCGTCCACTGCCACCAATACTGGCGCCTACTGCAGTTATATGACGTATGCGCTTTCAAAACAGACTGAAGGCACACGTTGTTTGCGAAAGGGCAATACAGCTAGGGGAGGCCTGCTGCACGATGCTCATTCAACGCACATGGCAGCGATGCATGCGCTAGCATCAGACATTGAGAAAGTGTGATGGTAGAGGGCGTTGCTGACAGTTCACGTCGACAACGGGCTCCCTCTTGACAGCAGAGGGGCACGTGACCCCACATGTCGTTCAAAGGACACATGACAACCCCCGAGCCTACTTAGAGCTACGCCTGCTGGCCCATGCCAGAAATCTGTGTATCTCACACAGCCTCTATTACTATCAAACGCATACGCAATCAATAAGCAGTCGCGGCCAGACTGCTGAAGCCAATTGCTCTTCTTTCCTCCAATCAACTACGTCAAGAGCTCTCTGCAGTCGCTTCAAACATGCAGTTACATATGCAAATGAAGGGCGTCGGCCATGCCAAGCCGGGCAGCAGGCCTGCGCAGCGGGGGTGCGTCAAGGTCATGGCCACTGCTACGTTGGAGCCCACGGTGAGTGTGGCCTTGTATACGAGACACATGGGATCGGCCTCTATTTCGAGTAGTTTTTGGCCAACCCATGTGCGCTCCAGGTCATACTGCTTGTATCCTTGCCCAGCAGCAGCGCGCGGGAATTGGAAGGCCCAGCAGCTGTCCGGTGCTCGTCCCGCGGCGGTTGTAGACCACGCAAATTAAAATACCAGCAGCAACTGATTGCTTCCTGGCGTGTTTGCAATACGCAGACAGCACCAGCAGCCAAGCCAGTCAGTGGGCTCAAGCACTTGTCGCCAGAGGCCCAGGCCCGTGCAGCAGATAAGAAAGCCACCAAGTTTGAGAAGGTCAAAGCTGAGAAATGCGGTAGTACAATGTGGACGGAAGTCCCTGAGCTCGCCAAGCTGCTGCGCGAGGGCACAACCAAGTGGGAAGATTTGAACCTTGATGATGTGGATATCCGTATGAAGTTTGCTGGACTGTTCCACAGGGGCAAGCGTACACCCAAGCGCTTTATGATGAGGCTTAAGGTGTGCACAGGATGCAGTATCAGCTGCCGACCATCGTTTGAATCATGCATTGAGGGGCGTCTGGTGCTTGTGAAATGTGCACAGCACTACAGCACTACAGCAGTAGCTCAGGAAGGTCTTGAGCCAAAACTGGCAGCTCAGGCGTACTTGCTGAGCATTCTATTGTGGTTGCGTTGTTGTTACACTGTATGGAGCTCCTCATGGAACTGCAGCTTTGATTGGTACTGCCAGCCAGTGCCTTGGTGCTCACAGGATGTTCCTGCAAATCTGCAGCAGCAATTGAGTAATCCCCACTATCATCATCAAAGGCTATCCTATGATGCTGCTGGTGAAGTCAGGCACTGCTCACAGCTCACAGTACTGCGACAGCTATCTGGATTGCAAGTAAATCACGTGACGGCAGCTCTCAGCCACCAACTGACCTGTACTGCTCTGCTGTCCTGCAGCTGCCCAATGGCGAGGTCACATCAGAGCAGCTCCGCTATGCCGCATCCTGCATCAAGCCCTACGGCACAGATGGCTGCGGAGACATCACAACGCGCGCAAACCTGCAGCTGCGCGGCGTGAAGCTCGAGGATGCTGACCGTGTCATTGAGGGTCTGATTGCTCACAGTATGTCAAGCTTTCAGTCAGGCATGGACAGTGTGAGGAACCTTACTGGAAGTCCCATTGCTGGCATAGACCCACATGAGTTGTATGACACAAGGTGGGTTCTGGATGATGCTGTGTAGGCTTCGCGGCTTGCGTTCTGCTGTACAGCTGCAGCAGTTTGTGAATGAGGTGCAGCATATGCTTGTCCGGAACCTGCACAAGACAGCATCTTCGCAGGAACACACAGAAACAGTGTGCAGGCTATCTGTCCTGTCTGACAGAGTCCAAGCAGGCCAACAAGCGATTGCTGCAAGCCAGTGACCGAGATGGACTGCTTTGCTCCTGCTGTCTCTTACAGGCCCATCCTTTACGAGATGAACAATGTGCTGTTCAACAACGGCCGTGGCAATGAAGAGTTTGCAAATCTGCCACGCAAGCTAAACATCTGCATCAGCCCAACACGTGACGACTTCCCCCACACACAGGTCGGTGGGACACTGCCACTTCACTGGTTTACTGCAGATCTCGCAGTCACTGGTTCAGCTTGCAGTCACTGGTTCAGCTCTCTTCGAATTGCCCTATGCGGCTAACAGAGAATGCCAGTGGGCTTTCTCAAGCCTGCAGCATGCAACACACTTGTGCCTGCTGCATTGTGCTACATGCTCATGCGCTGTCACTCATACAATGAGCCACACCATCACTAGTCATCAGAATAGCATGGGTTTCACTTATCACTCCAGCATCTTGCGTAAGTATGATTCACCTCAACAACCAGGAAACCAAAGACGCTATATACTGAATGTCAGTACTGTTTGCTACTGTTGCTGCAGATCAATGACCTGGCATATGAGGCCGTCAAAGACCCAGCCACCGGTCAGCTGATGTTCAATGTGGTCGTTGGTGGCTACTTCAGCGGACAGCGCAACATCATGAGCGTACCTCTGGGTGTGGCTGTCACAGAGGAACAACTCATCCCCTTCACAGTGGCTCTGCTACGTGTGTTTAGGTATGCATGCCGCCATGTAGCTGGGTTCGCTGGGCCGTGGCACATCACTTCCGCACACTTCACCGTGAAGTATTACCAGCACGGCCAGCATGACCAATTTTGATGCAAAGCTGTCAGCTGTGTACACACAGTATTGCAAGTTGCAAAACAGCTGAAATCGGTCTCAGCGATGGTTGCATTGGTACTGCTGTCTGCTGCTGTTCTGCAGCAAGCATACCACTGGTTAGCCACTGCATCTGTGGCGTGGCAACACAAGTCAACTGCTTTACATACTCTACTGCTGACCACCGTTTCTTCCTGCAGAGACCACGGCCCCCGTGCCAACCGTTCCAAGACACGCCTTATCTGGCTCATTGAACAGCTCGGCTTTGAAGCCTTTGCAAGCCTAGTTGCAGAAACCATGGCCCCTGGGACCAAGCTACACCCTGCAGTACATGTTGCACACGACACCCCATGGGAGAGGAGAGACCTGCTTGGTGTGCATAAGCAGAAGCAGGCGGGACTGAACTGGGTTGGTGTGTCAGTGCCAGCTGGCAGGATTACTGCTGAGGATATGGAGGTGTGTAGACTGGGTGTTTGTGTTGCTGCCAGTGACATGGTCTTCTGCTGGGTCTTAGCGCTTTTGCACACTGCTGATGTGATGCATTGGCAATAGAACCAGGCCAGTACCTGCACTTGACAACCTGAATCTGGACAACGTACTCCAAGTGTTCAATTCAACCGAATGCTTTGTGGGTTTGCACATTGGGTTGAATTGGGTTGGTGCGTCAGTGCCGGCTACTGTTTCTTCTGCAAACTGTTCTGGAAGTTCCTATGTGTTGCCTGTCTTGTAAGCTCCTGTAAGAGCTGGTGTGCGGCTTAGCACTGGCTCCTGAACTGGCTATTCAGCTGCCTTGGATCAGCTTGCACTGGCACAGCAATAGTGTTTGCAGCACAGAACAACACTTGTGGCTTAGAGCCTTTTGGAAGAAGGGGCTGAACATCGTTGCTTTTTCTGCGCCTGCAGGAGTTTGCCCGAGTAGCAGATGCCTATGGTGATGGCACTGCTAGGCTGACTCCAGAGGAGAACATACTGTTTGTCAACATTCCCGATGACAAACTACAAGCCATGCTAGCAGACCCACTGTTCCAGAAGTTCAAGGTTAACCCAGGTACGCAGGGAGATGTGGCCATAGCCATAGTGCTGCAGTGCTGCTATTGCTGCATTGACAGCTGCTGTTGCAGCTGTGACCCACAAATTGCTGCTGTATGCCATTGAAACCCAGTTGTCGTTGGCTTGTAATAGCTTGTCACAAGTAGTGTCAAGACCGCTTACTTGGTTGTAGTCCTACCTGTGTCTCTGCAGCATGAGCAGCTGCGCCTCAGAGCCAGTGTGCTCCCTGCTGGGTTGAGTCTCTGCCATCAGCTGAATGATGAAATAAATGAACTCCACGTAGCGCCGCTAGTTCAATACAGCGTAATCAAGAAAATGTAATGTGTGTGTTGGGACGCTTCCACAATCCCTACCGTCCAGCAGCTTGACACATTTGTTATCGGCTGCCGTTCTCCCCACAGGCAACCTTGAGCGTGGCTTAGTCAGCTGTACTGGCAGTCAGTTCTGCGGCTTTGGCCTCATTGAGACCAAGCAGCGAGCGATGCAGATCGTGGCTCAATTAGAAGCTAGCATGCACATTCCTAAGCCCGTAAGAATACACTGGACAGGCTGTCCAAACAGCTGTGGGCAAGCCCAAGTAGCAGATATCGGGCTTATGGGCGGGCCTGCCAAGTTGAATGGCAAGGCAGTAGAAGGCGTGAAGATCTTCTTAGGCGGCAAGGTAGGAGATGTCAATGATTGTGTTTAGCCGTCGTCAGTGCCCTATGCATGCTGGGCCGGTGTGTATGTATGCAGCAGCAATTGCAGTTTGTGTCAGCAGCCTAGTGTGGACTGTAGCTGACCGATGCTTGCAAAGGGCCTACTTTTACACGCCTGTTACTCACAACCTGCTGCTGGCTGCAGTGACAGCTGGCTGCAGCGACAGCCGCTGCTGCCACTGCTTCTGCACGGACACTGGTACATGTTGTGTGTACGGCCGACAGCTAGCTGATTGAGATTGTGATTCTTGCTGTGCACTTTGCAGGTTGGGGAGAACCCAGCTCTAGCCAATGAGATTGAAGCTGGTGTGCCATGCCATGAAGACTATTTGTTGCCAAAGCTCAAGGACTTGTTGGTGCAACACTTTGGGGCAACACCTGTCGGCGCAAACTGACAGCCCCAGTGTCCGTGAACTCGGCAACTTCTGGGCATAGCATGCCCAGGGGCCATCAGGGGTGAAGCATGCGAAGTGAATACTAGTGTAGTAACCCCAGTATGAGTTCATGTAGAGTCGGAAAGTGGTAGTGCATCTCAAAAAGTCATTGCTGTCATTGGCTAGTAGGTTTCTCATGCAGCTTTCCCGGTGTCTGCTTTTGTAACAACAGGTTTGCATGGAAGAAGTTGTCTGTCACAGGCATCACAGACCCGAGCAACATGGTCTGATTCACGCACATGGCTCAATCAGCAACTGCTATCATTATTACTAATCACTTATGGGTCGTTCGAGTGTGGATGAGCAATTACTGGGTGTATGTTCAATCAAGTCGGCAGCTGCTGCGGTGCATCTTCGTCACCACGTGTGCTTGCTCGCAGACAGGATGTGTTTGTTCTGCACTGATTCTGGGTATGTTTGCTCGCCATGCCATTGCTTGGTGTGTTTCTCCAATCTTTGAGAAGTATTGTCCATGCATCTAACAATTCGTACTGCATTGCTACCCCATGGTGTAGCTGCGCCAGTTTGTTTGGCGACTGGATAGCTGCTGCGCTGGGATTATGCAAGTGTTAAATGCAGCAACAGGTTATGGCAACTAACCACGCTTGGCAGGAATGCTGTTGGCTTCGATTTGGGCTATGTACAGCTCCTGCAGTTACTAAGCCTGTCTATGACCGTGCAAAGTGACATGACCACTGGTGTCAATCACAGATGAACAAAGGCAAATGCTTGCCGGAGGCCGCCTCCGGAGTTGGCAACTGCCAGCGTTGCTGGGTTCATATACAGTAAACCCTTGATCATGATCGAGGCTGTGTAACATGCGATAGTGCTTTCATTCACGTCTTCTAGGGTCTGTATACGCACCATCCAGAAATAGGTGCCTGTTGCTTGCGCAATGCGGTTGCTTTCTGGTGCGAGAGGGATAAGATCCGGGGCCCAGACCTGTCTTGAGCCCATACGGCCTAGTGCTCGTGCCACCAAGCCTTACGCAGGTCTCCTTGATACTTAGCACTTGCTACCGTACTGAATTCGAAGTTCCATAGTACAGGATTCAAGACTCTTACAGTGTAGTCAGAACTGAGCTGAAACACCAACGAATGAATATTCAGCCCGGCCATTCTCAGTGAGTTTAACACCACATGTCCGACCCTGTCGTCCGGCACAGTGTATACTTGCACAGCGTGTTATCATTCCAGCAAACACCCGTTGACAGCAAACCCGCTTCCGAAGCCGGGCGCTTCCCGCGGCCGAAGCACGTATGACAAAACGCCGATGCCGGCAGACCCCCCTGACGTTAACCCGCTGCCTGAAGACCCGTTCCCGAAAGCGGTAAACCACACTTCCGAATCCCTGCGCTAGGCTTCCTCAGCGGGGCGCTTCCTCAGACCCGCTTCGTAAGGGGGATACATTTTTCCGACGCAGGGGATAAGGTGCATGCTCTCCACCCACGTGCACGAATTAGGGTTAGCACAGTCCTTCAAAGCTGTCAGACAGGCTGGAAGCCTCTGGGCCAACCTAAGCATCCACACAGCACAAGCTGGATTACTGCCTAAATTGACCCACTATGAGTAACGGGAGCTGGTCGCTGGGCGGATCGTCGGCGACTCAGTCGCTCAGCGAGTCGCTCGGCATCCGCTCAGCGGCTAGTAGACGATATCCGCTCAGCGGACGCCCGATCCGCTGAAAGTATCACTCGCTCAGCGACCAAAGTTGAGTCGCTGAGCGACCAGCTGCAGCCGCTGAGCGATCCAGTACCATCCGCTGAGTCACCCAATACCATCCACTGAGCCACCCAGTGCCATCCACTGAGCGACTCAAGTGCGCCCACTGAAGTTAGTATATTACCATGGCTGACCCAACACCATGCTGAAACACAAGCCAACATAGCACCAACTTAGCCAGGTTGAGCTGATACAGAGGATATCATTAGCAGGATACAACCATGACTGAGTAAGAACACCCGAACATTGCATCATTGATAAGTACTCTGCCTAAAAGCAGTACTCCCTCAATTCCTGAAAATGCTTTTGCTGTAAGGTTGCGAGCACGAGCTGGATGCTGTCATTATGCTGACTGTTATGCTGGGCCCAGTGCTGCTTGACGGCCGCTGCAACTTGCTGCTGCTGCTGCTGTGCTTGCTTGGCCTTGGCTTCAGCTGCTGCTTTCTTCTTTTGCCTAGCTTTTGGCCTGTCTGCGTAGTTCAACAACGAGTATCTCGACGGTTCCCGTTCTGGCCCTGTGCTTTTGTCAGCATATGCATGAGGTTTGTACATCTTCTGCCAGCCTGCACTCAGCTTGCGCGCAGCTCAATGTTATTGCTCGCTGCTGCATTTGCTTGTGCCTGGCGTATATAGCATTCACGAGGGGATAGCGCGATCGCGAGTTCTTGATATGCCTAACACAGCAGCAGATCCTGATTTTGGCGAGTGGTTGTGCGGGCAGAAAGAGGTTTACGCAAATCATGTTTACCCTGTGCTGCTTGATATGATACGCTGCCCAGTAGCACTAGTTGAGTTAGGTTAACATTGTCCGTGCTGGCAGGGTTAAGTGGTGGCGTGATTACTGTCCCATACTCAGTTTCAGCAACAGGCCTGGCATCCGTCGTGCCCAGCAGCACATAAATTTATCGCAGGCAGCAGCAGCAGAAACCATTGGTGATGCTCGAGTGCTCAGCTGAGTGATGGTGTACTCCATGCTGGCATGTGCTCTTGCAGCTGCATATGTAGTGGGAGTAGCAGTGGCCAGAGACTGTACCACGAATGCACCTGGTTCCTGATCTTGTGTGGTACTGAGGTGCTTCTCGACTATGTTGATGTAATGCTCATCAATGTGACTGGCAGAGTTGTCGGGAACAGCTTCGGTATCGCATTCTGACACTTTTGCCTACTGCCTATAACTCGGCGACCTGCGCTGAGCGAATGACCCATCCGCTCGCGGTCCGCTCAAGTGTGGGCGAGTCGCCGGTGAGCCGCCCGGGATCCGCTCAGCGACCAGCCCCCGTTACCCATAGTGACCCGGACTAGACCAGGCCTGTATACGCTGCAGAATTGCTGACAGCTTGATATAGCTTGCAGAATGTATGCCTGTACATATGGAGGCCGGCCGTGAAAGCTACAACACACTGCATTGCCAATTGAAGCTTGGCCATATGCACAAGTAGTCACCACCCGATTGCAACGGCAGAAACCCGCAGTTGGGACCAATTACCCTAGTATGGCACGTACAGTAATGACCAGCTGAATCAGACTCCGTGATACCATATCTGCCCCAGAGCTAGATAAACAGTGCCCCTGCTGGGGGTCTCCAGTACCCAGCTTTATCATTGCCAGCCAACCGCTGCTAGGCGCGCACCCATTGCAAGCAACAATAATATTAATTATTGTAACACAATAGCTCACTATCTGTAACATGTGCCGGGTTGTAACAACAGCTTTAAGCCGTTTAGAGCTGTGGCGCCGTGCCGGCGCTTGGAGCAAGCAGTAGTATACCCCAATCACCAACCCATAAACACACAGATATAATCCAAAGGCACGATAGCCTTCAAACATAACTATACAAATATGAATCGCCAAGATCAGCAGCCAAGGGTAATCACCAGTATTGCTCTTTCATGTGCTGCAAGTTACCGTGCACAGCAAACCACCAAGTTGGCAACCGTTCAACTTGAACCAACAGATAGACTGTGTACTGGATCACCAATCAATAGCATTCACCAGCATCGTGCGCAGGTGCGCTGCATCCGTTGTGCTCAGAGCGCGGACAGAACACACCTTTTATGGCCTGTGTTTCAAACTAGATACACCCATCAACCACGTAGTTACGTGATGTATCAAGAATAACTGAGCGCCAAATGATATGAATCATACGTATCAATCAACACAGCACGGCTGCTCTCAGACAGTGACAGCTGACATCTGTGAAAAGCAACCTATCCACAAGCTTCCCAAGACAGCAGTATACGTCCATTTTCTGCATCCATTTGTGCTTTAATTGCACTAGCCTCGCCCAGGTTGCCGTTGTTTGGTACATACACCAGCACAGTTCACAAATCACTCACACATCACCTAAAGTGCTTAATCACCGACCGCGCTTGGTCTATGCACCACTCAACTAGCCAGCAACAATGCAAACCACAAGTTGCATAGATTGCATGTGAGTTTAATGCTGTCCCAGCTTCACAAGCTGTGCAGATCACAACATGTCTAGTAGCCGGCACTAAGTCAGGTTCAAGTGGATTCCACAAAGCATTTATTAAGGGATGCGAAAAGCGCAGAGCGAACTATTCAGACACCAAGCCACCAACTGATCAAGGTTGGCTGCCAAGGACCCCTTCGGCTTGTCTGTGCAACCCAGGGTTTCTGCCCAGCGGATAGCCATGCGTTGTCTACCTAATCAAGCACTAACAACGCCATACAGCTTCTAAGGAAGACTAACAATGGCCGGAGAGCAAAGAAGCTGCAACCGGTGATATTACTTCTATCAACCACGCCATCAAAATTGGCAGCCAGGTAGCAGTTGATAGTTATTAATGCGCAGCAATCAAAGCTGCCAAAGCGAAGGGACTCAATCACCCATATTTGATATAACAAGTGTGTGTGTCTATAGGACCACAGGTCTAACCCCTATGGGGCCTCTTGCTAATCACCAACAGTGTTGCAACAGCTGGATAGGCTACCAAAAAAACC
This sequence comes from Coelastrella sp. UTEX B 3026, assembly GCA_002588565.1. Classification (NCBI taxonomy): domain Eukaryota; kingdom Viridiplantae; phylum Chlorophyta; class Chlorophyceae; order Sphaeropleales; family Scenedesmaceae; genus Coelastrella; species Coelastrella sp. UTEX B 3026. Next base: position 3,195 of record NSMO01014568.1, on the reverse strand, counting down.
CTGAACCTTGAACAATCTGCATAACAAACACAACCGTGTCACCAATGTAACGCTTAAACCGCCGACAATCAGAGAGACACATAGATAGAGAAAGCACGCACCAGGTATACCAGCAACGCTGAGCCCAGGGCTATTTCCCCACTTCACACCTCTCCCAATCAGCAGGTGTTTGCATCTGAGGCTCAACAACCCCGAAACACCTTGACAGCAGCAACATGCGTGAGCACCAGTCTGTGAGGGTTGTACCCTTACAAGTATGCTAACACAAGATACCAACCAATTCCAACCCAACAATCCGCCACAACCCTGCCAACCCATCAACCCCAAACACTGGATATATACTGAACCCTAAGCCCTTCACCACTTAAACCCAGCTGCAGGCAAAGCGTAAAAAGCGTTACAATCCTTCTTACGCTCCAAATAACACTTCTCGTCCCAGCAGCTCTTATGACACTTGTCATATGTCAGACTGCTGCAGCGCTTGTTATAACAGCGGGTACCAGAGCAGCAGTCCCTGTCATTCCGGCAGAGGCCGCCTTCTTGCTGGCATCTGTCCGGGTAGTACTTTTGGCATCTGCCTAGGCCTGACTTGTGCACCCAGAAGCAGTTGAGACCTGCATGCAGCAAACAGCATCACAGGCATTGAGTGCAGGGAGCCCAGCAGTTGACTGTTTGATTCTGTGCATGTGAAGCATCTATCCGGGTAGTACTTTTGGCATCTGCCTATGCTTGACCTGTACTCCAAGAACCAGATGAGACCTGCAAGCATTAGAAGAGCACCACACGCATTGAGTGCAGGGAGCCCAGCAGTTCGACTGGTCAATTCTGCACATGTGCAGAATCTGTCCGGGCAGTATACTTTTGGCACCTGCCTAGGTTTGACCTGTGCGCCCAGAGACAGTTGAGACTTGCAAGCGGATTCAGAGCGTCAGATGCATTGAGTGCAGGGAGCCCAGCAGTTGACTGGTTGATTCTGCACGTTCGCCATCTGTTGGGATCATACTTTTGGCATCGGCCTAGCCCTGACTTGTGCACCCGAGAAATAGTTGAGACCTGCAAGCAGTATAAGAGCAACACAGGCGTTGAGTGCAGGGAGCCCAGCAGTTTGACTGGTTGGTTTTGCACATGTGCGGCATTGTTGGGTCCGTAATTTGATCCCTGCCTAGGCCTGATCTGTGCTCCAAAAGCAGATAAGACCTGCAAGCGAATTCAAAGAATCAGATGCTTTGGTTGACAAAGCATCAGATGCATTGGATGCAGGGAGCAGCAGTTGACCGGCAGCTGGCCAAGTCCACATGTGCACAGAATATGCTGGCACCAGCCTAAGCCAAATTTGTGCACTGTGGCCCATGACGGTTGAGACCTGCAAGCGAATGCAAAGCACTAGATGCATCACCTGCAGAGATCAGCAGTCAGAACATACACATGAACAGCCTTGTCCTGGGTTGACATTCGGCATCTGCCCAAGCCTGAATTGTGAACAAACACAGCTGAGCACAGCCCTGTAAGCAAATTGCTGTCATTGTCAAACTCAAAAATCCTGCAAACTTGCTTCTTATTGTTTGAAACACCAGAATTTGCAAAGTCACACACCATTGATACATTACCGCACATCCCAGTTCTGCATCACAACACAGAAGCAACCAAGACCTGCTGAGCACTTGAAGTATTTGCTGTAGAATTCAGAACAACACGCAGGAGACAACATTATGATAGTCTGTCAACTAGCAGCAAGCCTCTATGTGGCATATGACAACAAAAATAACAAGTGTTATAACAGAAGTAACAAGTTTGTGACGAAGCCCACCTTCACAGCAGCAACCGCCCTTGAGTCCTCCACATATGCCTCCCTCTGGCACACAGTTAGGCCTGTTAGGCTTACATGTCCACTGGCCAGCAGCGCACTTCTGATACGTGTACTGGCAGCTGTAGCCGGGGCAGCAGGGGTCCTTGCCACCAAATAGAGGGGGCTTGCATTGCCACCAGGCTGGGATGCATGGGTCGTTCTGCAATGGTTCACAAATGCAGATGAGATATTAGTTGGTTACTGGTGTGTCCTGGCGTATGAAGTTGAACACAGTGCCCATGGAGTCCTACATCTGGGCCAAAAGCTGCAGGTTGCAGCAATTGACGTTGTCTCTGGAACGTGGTTCAACAAGCAGAATGCTATGCACACAAAGTGACGGCAAACTGTCCCGGTGCGTTACAGTGAAAGTAAAAAGGAACCTCTCTTACCTTGGGGCAGTTCAAGATGTCACATGATGCATAAATAGCCCAGGCATCCCTGCAATCCTTCTTCAGTTTCTGCGAGCACTCGCCGGTCGCCACATTGCAGCACGCGCCGGTACAGTAACCGTCGGCGGTACAAGTGCCATTTCGCTTCCAAGTGCTCCACTCAAGTTCGCACTCAGTGATTAGTCGGTTCTCCGTGCAGACGCCGGTCCTGACGTTACAGCAGGCGCCGCGAGGAGGAACGCAGGTTGTGGTCTTGATCATGTCGCAGAGCTTCCCCTTGGTCCAGCGACCGCCGGCCTTCGTGCATGCGGATCGGAGCGTACGTTCCACGCATTCGCCGAAGGTCGGCAAGCAGCAAGCGCCGGTATCTTCTGGGATAGGGATGCAGGGAGTGCTGACGCAGGACCTATCGGCAGTGAAAACGCGTGGGGCCCTGCACTCCTCTGGTAAGCTGTCGACGCATTTGGGTGTGCTGGTGCTCTGGTCGCAGCAAGCGCCCTGCAACACAAGCAACAAACACAGAGACGTTGAAGTTTAAATGCTTACAATTACCAGCCTGAGCTTGACAGCCCGGCTGGACACACCAGGCCATTTGTTTACTGTTAGGTATATAAGTTGTATGAGCATATATGTTGTATGATAGTATGATATCTTGTTGAAAATAGTATGTTTTCTTGCTGATGATAGAATATCATCTTGCTGGCCACGGAACCCAAAAGCTGCCAGCTTGAACACGTACAGACCCACACATTTCTGCATTGTTCAGTCTCCGTACCAGCTTGGGATATAGGCCAACATTGCCCTGGTTCACAATGGAAACACAGGCTGTTTTCAGTACAACGTCGGAAAAATGTACCCCCTTTACGAAGCGGGTCTGCGGAAGCGCCCCGCTGAGGAAGCCTAGCTTCTGGCAGCGCAGGGATTCGGAAGCGTGGTTTACCGCTTTCGGAAACGGGTCTT
>NSMO01014567.1:0-17039 GCA_002588565.1 Coelastrella sp. UTEX B 3026 | reverse complement strand
GCTTTACTCCTGTGTTCCTGAGTTGTGTGAGCTGGTACTCTTCCAACCCTGGTGAAGGACGTCTGCTGTATTGCTCCAAACTGTGTAGCTGTACGCTTTTGAGTGAGGTTCTATGGACTGTCTGGGTCCTCGTGACTGTTTGCATCTGCGTGAGTTCACTTGGAGTACTCCCCACTGCTGCAGCATATGTTGCACTGAGCCAGTCACAGCAGCAGCAGCAGCAGCAGTGTTTGCGTACATCCATTTTGGCCCAATCGTGTAGATTTTGCATGCAGGGGTGGCGCTTTCAGAACTAATGCTTACATCATGATCATCAATTGGTGTGCAGGCTGTTCAGAGCCGCCTGTGGCCTGCTTGTCAGTGTACCATTGTTGGCATGACTTTGTGCATTGATGGCGGCATCATTCAGCAGCTTTTGCATGATGCGATCTGTAGTGGGTTTGTGTGTGCTGAGACGAGGTTTCAAATTGTTTGCTGAGATGAGTTTTCAGATTTGTGGGCCGAGATGATTGCAGCAGCAACTTGTAAGACTGAGTAGTCGTGCGGTTTGCCTGTTCCACATCGTTCGTTATCAGGTAGTCCATCGTTGCGATGAATGATGATGGTGATGATGACGGTGATGTTGTGTTGGTAGGACCGTTTCCTGAAAGCATTGTCTTGAGTCAGGCTCGAGCCTTGTGGGATGAAGTGAGGCATCGCCTTACACACGGGGTTTGATCGTATGATCTGCATGTCCTCATACATTGATGTTGCACGATTACTGTAACGTTTAGTTTAGCAGTTTGTACCTCCTGCTTGGCTCGTTTATTGTTGTACTGTAGCTTGTTTTGCGGAATGCATTGCTCTGCGGTCCAGAGCTGTCTGAAACCTCTCTGCAGGGTTATGCAGACCTTCATTGTATGCTTGTGCTGATGCTGAATCGAATGTCATTTTTCTTCCTCTGCGGTGTCCGTGAGGCATAGGTTTCTTACACTACTTATGTCTATTGTTTGCAGGATAAATACATGTGTGTACATGACCCTTGAGTGGTAGCTGGGCGTTGCCAGGCCTGTTATGTTGCACTCTGATCCATTCTCTGTTGGCGTGTGAGGGTTAGGTGTTGCATATGCTTGCTTGTTAGCATGGATGTGGTCATGAGTTGGATATAGCCCTTATGCCCCTGTATCTGTGTGTACGTGTGTGTACGTGTGGCGGATGCAGCGTCGTGCAAGTCTTGGCATGACTCAAAAAAACCTTTTATACTCAAAGAAGCTAGCTAGCTTGCCAATATGATAGGCTGTCACTGTGTGCACATCGGCGGCCAGCGATGACTTCCGGGGGGGGGGGGGGGGGTCACCCCTTGCTGCGTGATCACATAAGGCATGTTAACATCGGTATGGACTTGTGAAAGACTGCACTTACTGAATTTGAGACAGCGGCAATTTTACATGCAATTGGTGAATGTATGTACACCTGGCCTCTGGCAAGGGTACATGTGGGTACACTCATCATCTTAGACGGTACTGTTTAAGGCTACTTGTCACAGTGGCTCTGTGGTTTTGTCGCAAGGCTGTGGAAATGCATGGGCTGGTCCCAAGCTTGTGTGGTGTTGTGTATGCTGTCCAAATCTTGGGCAGGGTTTTGCGTTAAAAAGCGATGTGGTGGGATTCTAAGGTGTTGCTTTGCCTCAAAAGTATGGCCTGATCATCAGGCATGATGCTTATGTGGGTGCATTTCTGTCATGCAGTAGTGACATTGATTCTCTTTACCATGGTCTTGGCTCTTGGCACGTGGTATTGCCGATACAAACAGTGTTTGTCATCTATGATAGCATGGCTGCTGTTTGCTGGTTTTTGTTACGAGACAGACATGTGCTGTTCTTTCGCTGAGCTGAACTTCTGGCAGAGATTCAGCTCAGCCAAAGAACAGCACGTGTACGTGTCGCAACCAAAACTTCTGGCAGCCGAGGTGCAAGTACCGTTTCACCGTGTTGGCAGCCGGGTGGGCTTCGTGCTGCCCGCCCTGAACGCTGTACAGCTGGTGCTCCCACTGCATTGCACATGTATATATTTTTGGCCTTGCTGTCTTCTCGCTGGCAGGAACATACCAAGCTGCTGAGATGCAAAGTAATCAAGCGGCGAGATTCATGAACTCAGGCAGACTGTGAAACAGCTCACTGAGCTACTTCTATATAGCATGCAAGCCATCTTTCAGGAAGCCAGCTTTGTTCGCCAGCACGCATGCTTTTGCCTTTAAGAAATGAAAGAAGAAGAGTGATGAATTTTGCATTTGATTCATGCTCGCTTTCAACACAAACCATCATGAAGTTTTAGTTCTGTTATGCATGAGCTAAACTCTACTGAGCTCGAGGTGCAGTGCATGCGTTGAGGCACTCAACAGAAGTAAACCTTCATCATAGTTTGTGAACATGGTAACAGCAAGCATGAAACGAAGGCAGAAGCATGTATGAACAAAGCTGGCTTGCCATATGCATATGGTGCGTCCCGAACAGAAATTGACTGATGTAGGACTCGGAGTCATCAGCTCTGAGTGGTATCTTCAAATAAGAAGTATCTCCAAGAAAGATGATAATACACCATTTGGCGGGCTTACATTTGTGTTTCTGCTTCTGGGCATACCCGGTCCCTGCTGCTTGTGTACACTTGCTCAGCAAGAGATCTGCATGCCCAGACACTGTCTGCGGGCATGCAGATCTCTTTGTGGTTGGGTTATCACCATCAGATGGGTTCCCCATCCCCATCGAAATGGGATGTTGTACTGGTTGTTCCGAGTCCACATTATTACTCAGTAACTCGGAGTTACAGGTGTTACACGGTGTGACACGAGTCTCCCGAGGTATGTTCATCACCTTCTAACGAGCGCAACCCTTGTCTTTAGTTACAACTCTAAAGAGACTGCCGGTGCAAGCCGGAGGAAGGAGAGGATGACGTCAAGTCAGCATGCCCCTTACATCCTGGGCTACACGCGTAATACAATGGCTAAGACAATAGGAAGCGAACCTGCGAAGGCGAGCAAATCTAGCAAACTTAGCCTCAGTTCAGATTGCAGGCTGCAACTCGCCTGCATGAAGCCGGAATTGCTAGTAATCGCCAGTCAGCTATACATTTCTTCACATTACCAGAAATTCATAGTAGTGTGTGAGCAGGAATCAAAGGCAAAAGTATGCGCGCTGGTGAACAAAGCTGCCAGCCCATTCTTCCTGACCATGAAAACTGCCGATGCAACATAAAAGGCGCGCTGCCGAGTTGCATGCCATGCTGAGGAGTCTGACCATGATGATGCTGTAAACTTAAGCTATGCAACACAGCATGCCATTCAGATTGCTGTATGTCAAATGCAAGGGGCCGCAAGGGGCCACCTGATGTGATGTTGCTGTGCAGCTTGTCCCAGTCCCCCACACAAATTTTGTTCAAGCCTCAGTACTACTGAGGCTTGGCAAGCCCAGCAGTGATTGCAGCATTGCACAACCATAGTGATTGAGTGAACTCGGAGCTCCGCGTAGCGCATTCAATAAAACGCTAGCATAAGCTGGGCGAGGATAATGTGTGTGTCGAAGCGACTCCACACTCCCTACCGTTAATATATAGTACGGAACGATGCAACGTGCAAATTCGCACTCATGACGTGATCGCCTTCAGCATTTTGTATGTCCGACTCACTCAGCTCATCAATTGGGGGGATTACAAGCACTCTGAGACACTGCAAGAGCCATACACAAATACAAGATAGCAAACAACAAGACCTTCTGGGTGTTTGAGCCTACAAGTGATAGCAATAGCTGTACGATCAATATAAATAAAATTTATCAACATACATCAACATAAATTCAGGTGTTGATCTGTACCAAGCAACAAGACATCTGAGCTATAATACTGCTATGCTTACCATAACATATTCTTGCAACTGATATTGACTGCGTGACATCCATCCTGCACACGATCGTGTACACGTACTGAACTGTAGCGTCATGTTGACATCTGAACGCCAGCTAAGCGATGAAAAGCCATCGAACGAATACATTGGCATACATACGTGTGCAAATCCACATAGAGCTAGTTGATCGGCTACGCCTAATCATTTATATGAGTCTAGATAACTTATGCAATGTGAGCCACTCAGAACCCACACATCCATTGGGCACACAGTGTAACAATGCCCAAATAGAAATGCAAGGTAAGTATCAACGAGTGTTACAGAAGTGCATCAGACCATCTAACCATCCACCGAGCAAGCACAAACTACCCGACCCCCAGAACATGCCATACACAATACACAAGGCCCTAGATAACTAAACCGCAAGCTCTTAAAACACCACCCCATTTACGGCTATACTTGTTCAGGCCGATGTTGGTCTCTGTCCAAAGTATTGCCAGTACTGGCACTGGTGTTCAGCACGTCTGGGTCGTGGCCCCCCTGTCTTGAAAGGCGGGCATTAATCCCCCTTGAATTGCCACCTCATAGAATGAGATGAGGCACGCCAGCTTTATACACAACCACGCATACTTTTGCCCTTCTAATCAAACTCACTTTGGATGTTCCCAAATGAACATGAAGTTTCACTTCTGTTCCGAGGCGCTTACGTCACCTTGCTGCTGGCCTCCGGTATTTGAATTGTTATCACCATCTGGTGAGCCACCATCGTCAATATCATCATCGTCGTCATCTCGAACATTGTCTGGTTGCCGGGGCATGAAGTAACCATTGACTGCATTCAACAATGCAATAACAGCCGCAGTGAGATCGTATACACATGAAGTCCTGACCTGAAAGATGCTGTACCACAGGGTGCCAACTGTTAGTCAGCAGCACACGAGCTTTTGCTTCGGCTGCATGTTGTGCTGCCGGGTTTGAGGCAAGGCTAAATCATGCCAGCAGGCATGCCATGCAACCCTTCAAGTACAGTTCAGCTCATGCAGCATAGAATACCAAGAGTTGATCTGCAAGTGTCTTCAGGTGTTGATAAAACTGGAGCATGCTGCTCGTAAAGACTGAGCTTTGCACAATCATACACAGCAGCCTCAGTCACAGACTTCACTTAGTAAGCGAAGTGAGACCCCTGACCTTGCAAAGCCAGGCCGCCCGGCAGTGCCAGATACCGGCGTCAGCGCCAAGTACACCCAGCGTCACAGGGTATGATGCCACAATTAAACTACCATAACCTGCTATGTCCACTGCAGCTAGCATTTGCATCACATTGCTGCCAGCCGATAATCGGACTTCATTCACATCAAGCTGTTTTACATCATTAAAATGCAGGAGACACCCGATCACTTTCAATTAGTAAACAGCAAAGCCTTCGAGTCGGGTGGCGGCCCCTTGCATTTAGCATACAGTGATTTGCTTGGCACTCTATGTTGCATGGGCTAATCTTCACAGTACATCCATCCAAGTACTCTACTTACTTGCTGTGATGATAGGCAGGTATATGTTCTCCATAGACGTCTTTGTCCCCTCCTTGCTGTCCACTGTCAAAACTCTGCTGCACAGATCCCAGGTTGGTGTCTCCGCCTTCTGAAGTCTGATAACTTGCTGAGCATCGAATGTGGCGTTGCTTGATAGCAGGCGGCGATGTCCAACAGAACCGGGACCAAGAGTGACCCTTGGGCTGGGGCTTGAGATGGGACCAGGAGCGACCCCTAGGCTGGAGCTGGGACTAGAAGTGATAGCAGGGCTGGGGCTGGGACTAGAAGTGATATCAGGATTGGGGCTGGCATTAGGGCCAGGGATGGGGTTGGGGCTTGAAATTGTCCTGTTATTCTGAATTATGTCCTGAGCCGCTTTGCTGGTAGCCTGGTCCAATTCAGCCAGTGGCCCGGCAACTGCATCCGGCACTGCGATTTGCGAGGTCACTGCTTTCCTAATCTTATCCCAGGTCAGGTCAGTGAGCCCTGTTGCGTCCTGTAATACTTTGTCATTTACAAGGCCGTTGAAACCAGACTGGGTCTTGTTCCTTTTAACAAGGTCTGCGGCAGTGTTGAACACCAGCTTGCGCTGGTTGACACACTGAGTCTGTATTTTCACTTTCAACGTTGTGATGTACAGCTGATTCATGCAGAAGGCCATCACGACGACACCAACGACGACCTGTAGCAGATAGAAGCTCCTTCGAATGGGCTTCGTTTGCGTGAGCTCAGCTTTTCGTTTCTTACTGTTTTTGGTGCCAGCTGGCGTTTCTGGCTTTGCTGTCACGTCGCTGGCCTTGAACGCTTTCAGCTGGTCTCGGAGCATACCCATGGTCGTGTTTTTGGTGTACTCAAAAAAGCTGCCGGCATTGGGCATGACGTAGCCGATGATGATTGTTACAATGGGCCAGTACCTGCATGCAGCCCAAACAATCACACACATTGTAATGAACAACTTGAAGTGTGTTCTGACAACGGTGCGGGGTTTGCAGAACATGGTCAGTTCTGTCTGGCTGTTGACAGCATGTTGCTGTGTGCATGAGTATGAAGGGTGCTGTTGTTCAACCGTGGCCGGTCTTGCATTTCATATGCTTAGCCACTCAGTGCATGCCTCTATTGGCTATGGTGTGGCCGCCACCCAGCCCTATAGCTTTGGAAGTCTAGCATGTGCTTTTTCTGATCAGCTACTGGCTGGCGAGCGTGTTGGTAGCACTGCGTGCCTTACCAGTTTGCAGGACTGATGCATGATACAGCCAACATGTATTGGTGACTGATCAACCCTGGATTGCTACTGCATCGAAGGCCATCCGATGACGAGTCGTGTCGTGGCAGCCATAATCATCCACTATGCTAGCATGCCCTGGACGCTGAGCCAACTGTGCACGGTTTAGCAGCAACGTCATAACACCGCGTAGTGTGCTAGTGATGTAACAACTGTCATAATTACCACAATATCCAACATCATTGTTACTTACTGCTTTGAGTAGTCGATGTTCATACCAATCATCACCAGGCAGAAGATCAGAGTTGTCATGGAGAACACGACCTGGACGAGGAAGCATACGAAATGCATGTTTTCCTGTGTCCAGGCATCCAAGCCATTTCTGCTGTTGCTGCCTTTGGATGCCTTCCCCAGCATATCCTCCCCTGGCGGGCCATACAGCAGCAATATGCAAACATTGAAGATCAGAGTGATGATGTTGGCTGTTGTCGATGCGCAGCGTAGCACGGCGAAAGTCGCATGTGCAGCATGTTACACAGCAGCAGACGTTGTGCGGCAGTACACGCAAATGCATTCGCTTCAGCTAGCCATGGGGCTCTGAAATGTCCTAAATATATCTCTATCAGCTGTCGCGGTATCGGATGTTGGCGACAAAGCCAGCCGCGAGGATTACAGCGTCGTCCCCCATAAGTGCAAGCCACATTCGGCGAAACGACGTACAGTCACAATCTGTTGAGCAAAAGAGCCTCTGATGTAGCAACTACTGCTTCTCAGATTAACCATTCTGCTTCGGTTCTGAGGTTGGCTAAGCTTGGCTTCCAAACGCCCTTGCTCACCTTTCAAACCACCACTGCGCTGCGAATTGCCCTTGGCTGTCATCATGTACCGACAGCTCACACTTAAAGTGACGTTTAGCCCGGCGCTGGCTTGCACAATGCCTGATGCGCGTACTGTTCAGTGGCTGGAGAGTCAAGTAAATTCTCGCTGCTGCATTTGCGCTCATAAACAGAAGGCAGGTAGTAGGGTAATTGAATGCGCTACCACCAGGGCGCACATGTTCCCATGTCACTCTTGGTGCCAGTGGTTTCAGCGGCAACATGATTTCAGCACTTGAAGCCCAGTTTTTGCTGCGGCAACAGGCTTGCACTGTATTCAATGTTGGCTACACATGTTGACGATGTACGTCTTCTCTGAGGTGTGCGGACCAGCCAAAACTGCTGTCAGTGCGGCCCCAGACATTCACAATGCGTATATGCACGCTGATCCCATATAATCGTCTTGTTGTGTGTTGAAAATGCGTAGCGAGCATGTCACGTTTGACTAGGTATCAGCTGCCAGCAGCCTGCATGCAGCAAGTGACTTACCTAGGGCCTGCATGCAGCACCCTTCACTCAGTAGTTTTACAAGTTTTAGAGCAACCCTGCTGGTTCAGCAGACCGGTCAACGCTATGTTGTTGAAGCCTGGTTCCCCATTTTATGAAAGGACGAGTGACAGGTGGCAAGGCCTGCGTCGGCTCCAGACAAAAGCATGTACTTACTCTAGAGTAAGTGTGAGAATTCACACATGGGCCAGTAGATTCTTGGAAGCGCAATCAACATAGAATGCCAAGCAACCTGCTGCATAATACATGCAAGAATGTAGAGTACATAAGGCCGGTGGGGACCCCGGGATACTGACCAGTGTTCTGCTTCATGTCACATACTTAGATAGGACAGCTATTGCCAGCGCATCCAACTTGTTGCATGGCTCAGTCACTTTTACACTGGTGGTGCAGTCAATGGTTGTAAAACATACTGAGCCAATGCAACACAATAGATGCGCTGGCAAAGCTGCAGTGCCATGCGGTTGTGAATTGTCAGCATCAAAGCCTGTCAGAGCTTTGTCATGAGCAGCCCAAGGCTCTTTCGGGTGGCGTACCCCATGCATGGCACGACAGCTCTTGCCAGCGCATCCATCCCTGTTTGCATTGGCTCAGTCGCTTTTACAATACATAAACCATGCATGTGTTGACAGTGGCAGCTTACAACAGCCAGTTGCTGTGTGCTGGTCCCCAACAGCAACAGCAGGGCCAGCATGGGGCTTTGTTGTATATCTCAATTCGCTGGTTGGTGCCCTTCCTTCAAATCCACAAAGTATTTCTCAGGGTTCAAGTCGACAATGACACAGCTCAGTAACTGGTGGTAACTGGGGCCGAGGGGTACTTGGGAGTATCCTACATACTCCTTAGCTTCTCTGTCGGCAGTCATCTTGATCATATCAGCATCAGGGCAAGAATCGTTGAACACACTCACGCGGCCCCCCGCATGGCACTGCAGCTTTGCCAGCGCATCTATCTTGTTGCATTGGCTCACATATTACACTCACGGGTGACAGCAGTCTGGGAGGTTTCCTTGCTCAGTGACCATTAGGTCACTACTGCACAGCGAAGTGCGCACTTCGCATGCGTGCCACCTTGTGTCGGTGTGATAGCGGAGTACCTTTGGTGGTTCAAGCAGAAGTTTGCAGCAAAGAGTAGGAAGTTCAAGCTGATTTGCCTTGAAAACAATCAGGCGCCTGACAGGCTGGTGTCTCGACAGACATACGTGGGTCCCGTCACCGGCGCTCTTCGGGACCTGTCGCAAGCATGTAAGTCTGTCTCTCGGTCTCATCGTTGGAACGTACTGAGGTTCCCAATGAGTTTCGAGGCAACGAAGGATCAGGAAGAGGCCTTGGTCAGCCTCAGCGTTACACGCTACCCGCCACACGAATCCGATGTGTTTTTAACATACAGACAGCGATGCATTGCACACCTGGTACCAGCTGTGTTATTGGTGATACATGTTTGCCGCTGAATAGCCGCTTGAAGGTTTGCGAACGACAAAACTGTTCGGAACGACACATCTGGACAACCGTGTTCAATGCTTTTCAGCAACGCGTAGTACTTTTGCTATAAACCATCCATTTTACAAGCTGCGCTATCAGTGGTAAGTCCTGAGCATGGACACGTCGTGAATCGCAACAGCAGTAGCAGCATGCTTACCGAACGTCGCTTCAGCATGTCCACACGGGCCTGCCCCAGCAGTAACGTCGTACGAGAGGCTTTGTACAGCAACTACCAGACTTGTGCCGGTACCGCTGTGAGCTCGCGGCGCTTGAGGATAGCAAGTAGCCTGATCAGCAGTAGCAGCAGCAGCAGCAGCCACACAGTGCAATTGCCACGGCAGCGACTACGATGTCTGTCGAACGCTTTTCACACCACCGCAACAGCAGCGACGCGCAAAAGTACAGTAATAGCTGCAGCTACCAACACAGACAGCGACTCAGCAGCAACGGCAGCAGACAAGCACAACCTTGTACAGCAGCAGCAGGACGAAGCTCAAGCACAGCATACAGGCGACCAACCTGGCTCTTCCGAACCACTCAGAAATCAAAGTGGTTCAAATCTCGACAGCGAAACCGACACAGATGACAGCGACAGTGATAATGGTACAGAGGAAGCACTGCTATCCGAGCTGCGGGGCATGATGCCATCTGAACAACAGCAGGTAGGGTTTCGGGGTTAGTGTTGTATGTGCGCCCCTGCTGTTGCTGCTGCTCCTACTACCACTGCTGCTGCTACTGCTACTCTGGGCTTGACTAGCACTGCAACTTCAATCACTGCTGCTGCTGCTGCCACCGCAGGCTGTACTAGCTGATCAGATATCAGCTAAATCATATGAGTCAGCAATTCAAGATCTTGGCGCCACAATGTTAAATGCGGGGTTCAAGGGATGCCTGGCTCTGGGCCTGGGCTGGCTGCTGCATGTTGACGTCCTAGCCAATTTTAGGTAACAAGTGACAGATAACAGTTGTTTGCTCGCATGTGTTGCCCTTTCTTTGAGGAAGTCTCTGCGTGCAAGTTCACAAGGCACAGCAACTGCAATGCGGGACGATTACTTGCGGTAACATACTTAGGGTACTTAGAAGTCATAATGTGGGCAGCAGCAGCAGAAGCAGAAGTACGTGTCCGATCGGCAAATTGAGAGGCAATGCACAATTGGTGACACAATGTTTGTTATTTTGTTATTCTAGCGAGGCTGTGACTTGTGTTGATGTCACTTGAACGGGTGGATATGTGAACGGGTGGATATGTGCTGAATGCATATAGAAATGCATTCGACCTTGTACCAGGGCCTTTGTGCACCCTGGAAGCAGCAGCAGCAATGGCAGCAGCAGCACTGGTAGCAGTACTGGCAGCAGCAGCAATGGCAGCAGCAGCTGCATCATGTGTCTCGTACTCAAAGTTGTTTGCTGCATGCATGAATGCAGATCTTGCCTGGCATAACCTTGAGTGATGTCAACTGTATGTGCTGCCAAGACGCAGCTGGTAGTTGGCACAGCACTGGCGGCAGCAGCAGCAGCGTCACTTCAATGTCTACAACAATCTTTCGGTTGGTTTACTGGATGCGTGCAGGCGGGTTGTGCGTATGCATGCAGCAGCGGCAGCACCACCAGCACAAAAACCACCACCAAGCACAGCAGCAGCACCAATGATCAGGCACACGCCCCCCAGCAGCAGCAGCAGCAGCACCCATACATTGCACCTTGAACTCACGCTGATGTCACTTGCTGCATCTTTACAGGTGGAATGCATCCCACTTGGAACACTATGTGTTGTGTGTGCTTTGAACAGCAGCGGCGCCAGTGATCAGGCACCCCCCCCCCCAGCAGCAGCAGCAGCACCCATGCATTGCACCATGAACCCACGCTGATGTCACTTGCCGCATGTGTACAGGTGGAATGCATCTGATCTTGAACAAGGCCTCTTATGGGCCCTGCCAGCAGCAGCAATGGCAGCAGCATTTACAGCACTACCGCTGCCAGGGCAGCAGCAGCGACCAATGTTGGCAGCAGCAGCAGTGGCGGCTGGCAGCAGTGGCAGCAGCAGCAGTGTTGAAGAACAGCGGAGTGAGGCGACATATGAAGCTGTTAAGAGCATGGCTCGTAACAGCATGCTCGCTAAGGACATCCCTATCGAGTAAGTGCTGTGCGCCATCATTAAATTCTGAGCAAACTCCATATATAGGTAAATGCTGCCGCCGCTGCTGCTGCTGGCGCTGCCACCACCACTGCTGCTGCTGCTGCTGCTGTCACCCGTGTTGTCAGCATAAAGCATGAACCACAGCTTGTCATGATCTGCGATCACAGACGTTTAGATAGAACCGATCATGACTTTTTGGAGGAGTAGCGGTCCCCCAGCATGCAGTGAATAGATAGCCTGGTGATGCATTTCATAGTTTCCTGTTGGGTATGGAAAGTATATTCTCCATCATTCCAGATGGTGAGGTATTCACTGTAACTTCTCTCTCTCTCATAGAATAATGAGGTGGCTCTTGAGTCCAGGTCAAATGCTGTCCAGAAGGAGTGGTTATCAAATTTGCCAATGTCAATCGCCCCAGTTTGTCAATCAATCTGCTGCTGCTATTGCTAACTCTAGACCTCCTTTTGATAGTACAATATCGCGTTACATTCACTATCAGTGCTGCTGCTGCTGCTGCTGCTGCTGGTGGTGGTGGTGCTGCTGCTGCTGCCACAGGGTCGCTGTGAACCTGGATGGTGGCGATGCTCCAATTGAAGATGCAGCTGAGAGAACACGCAGGCCTGTTACAGAATTCAATGCTGGAACAGTAGCAAAAACATTGGCATTGCTACAAGAAGGGTTTAATAGACCATGGATCATTGACCTGGCACCAACACAAGCTCGGGTGAGCCTCTTGATGTTATTTTTTTTTTAACTTTGTTACTTTTGTCACTTTGTTTCTTTTGAAATTTGAAGTTTGTTACTTTCTGAACTTTGTTACTTTGAAACTCTCAGAGAAGGGAATTGCAAGTGGATACTTTCACCGGACCGCCTCCAAAATGTTAAATAGAGAGTGTTACTAACATGCTCACACTGACCAGCAAGTGATCAGGTAGAAGCAACATGCAACCCTACCAATAGTTGCGGGGTAGTATGACCACCACCACTGAAAGGCGGTAGCATCGCACATGGCTTGAGCAAACGATCAGAGGGGACAGGCAATGCATATGACTGGCTACCGCTACTGCAGACAGTTGGTGTTCAGCGAGATTGTTTGCTGTTGTGGGATTACAATTAATGCGAGCGACTGGTTTCGGACTCTTTGTCCATCATCAGGCTGCTTGATGCAACCCACGAATGCAAACATATACTCTCGCCATCAGACAACACAATGACAGGTTTTGGGTTTTAGGGTGGGGCAGCTGGCTCTCGCAGTCAGCCCTTGGTAGCATCGCACATGGCTTGAGCAAACGATCCATTTCATGCAAACAGGCCTTGGCTAGGCAGACACATTTCAACACTCGCCACTGTGGCTCATCTGAGCCAGTCATGCTGACGAAAGTGGGGTACAACTGCACCCCTCTCGCCCCCTCAGGGACGAGAGCGGACGGTAGGGAATGTGAAGTCGCCCCGACACACACATTACCTCCCCTAACTTATGCTAGCGCTCTCTTGAAAGCGCTATGCGGAGCTCATTCATTCATTCATTCATTAGAACTGGTCCAGTCAAACCATAGATCTGTCTGTAGCCCCTTAGAAACTGAAAATCATGCTGCATACTCTCTGCGATGATAACCAGATTATTTTTATTGAGAGAGAGGTGTTACAGTGGATACCTCACCATCTGGAATGGTACTCTCCACACCTAATAGGAAACCGATTGTAACCAACAAAGGATAAGCCCAGATGACACCCTATGTGCCTTAAGAGGAAGCCTGCATGACACTTGGTGAACAGCAGCCACACATCCATGCATGCATGATCTGCAAACTCAGTGCAGACCAGTTTTTAAATAACAGTAGCCGTATAATGTTAGCCTTCGGCTTCTGGCCGTACCCGGTCCCTGCTGCTTGTTATCTGCGGGCATGCAGATCGCTTTGTGGTTGGGTTGTGATGGTTTTATCAGCATTAGAGCTGTTGCTGCTGCCACTGCTGCCATGCTTTTTTGACTGTCCTTCTGCTCAAATTGCTGCTGCCGTCGCCGTCGCTGCTGCTGCTGCTGCTGCTGCTGCTGCTGCCCGACTCTGCCATGTGACTGTTCTATTGCATGATTGCTGCTACTGCCGCCGCCACTGCTGCCAGACTTCTATGACTGTCCTTTTCTTCAACTGCCGCTGCTGCTGCTGCTGCTGCTGCTGCTGCGCTTTTCAGGTGCTTCGTGTTATTGAAGAGCAGTTAAAGCGGATCAGCAGTGAGGTGTTGTGGCGGGGTCTGGTGGCAACAGCATTAGCAGCAGTAATCAACACAAGCTGGGCAACAGCAGGTAGAGTATCAGGGTGTAGGGTTTCATGGCAGCTGCTGGTACCACAGGCAGCAACCTGAACATCATCAGCAGCCAAGATATACTGTTTGCTGTATACCGCTATCTGAACCACGGCGAAGGTTACACATTCTAGTGTGTCTAGCCGGGGTCCGCAAAAATGAATCTTGCTTATCCGAGATTCTTGACACCTTCCAGGTCCTGTCCTATTCAATATTGGGTATCTGAACAACTCAAACTGCTTGGGTTGCTGTTATGACGTTATAACAACCACAAACATTGCCTGCCACCTAAATCATGCCTGCCTATACTTTCATGATTTGAAATGACTTGGCCCCGTGCATCTTATCTTGAATTAGCGTAGAAACTTGCGAACAAACACCGACCAAGATGCCAGCAGTATTTGCCCAATAACAATTGCCGCAGTGACACTTGGGTTTATCAAGTTGATTGTGTGCCTTGTTGGCGTAGGCACCAGCCAAGACAGCCCCTTTTTCTATGCCAGATTATTTGGCCTACTTACACCCCAAACCAGCCTGGCAGCAGCTGCTGCCATCCTACTACTCGGCAGATTACCATACTTACTAATAGCCAGTCGGCCGTTATGGTTATACACCAGATTATCAGGTTTAGATGTGAGGTTGGTGGGGCAACTAACAGATGAGGATTGGATGGTTAGGGTTGCACCGATTGCTGCTGCCAGCAGCAGCAGTCAGGATGTCAGCAGCAGCAGCAGCAGTGGATCTGCGAGGGATAGAGTGCTTGGAAAGCTCAGACAGCAGCAGCAGCAGCAGCAGAGGGAAGATGCTGCTGCTGAGAATGCTGGCAGCAGCAGCAGCAATCTGGTAGATCGGCTCATTGGCAGCAGCAGCAGCAGCACTGCAGATCAGATACCTAAAGTGCCTGTTATAACACAACAGGACTTGGATCAGCAGTTTGAGAAGCTGCTGCTGTCGGTAGCACTATACTGCAGCAGCAGCAGCAACGGCGGCATGGCAGATCAACTAACAGCAGAGGTAGAGCAGCAAGGCACTGAATTGATTGCTGAACTTCTGGAAATAACAAAGCTGTCTGCTGCTGTAAAAGCTGCTGCTGCAGCTGCTGCTGCCAAGAGCGGCAGCAGCAGCAGCAGGCAGGTGCGTAATGCGGGGATTCCAAGTAACAAAATTGCAACTGCATTCAAGAGTGTTATGGCAGCTCTGAACAGCAGCAGGCAGCAGCGTTATTTTGTTATCAGGTCAGGTGATGATGACGATGACAAAGACGTTGTTACAATAGGTTCAAACCTTGATGGTTCAGATTCCAAGTCAGATTCACATGATGACGTGGCAGATCTGATCTCAAATGCAAGCCCTGCTGCCAGGGCAGCAGCACGCCGGGCAGCAGCAGCAGTCAGGGCCGGCGGCACCAGCGATCGCAGCAAAAGTGTACAAGAACGATTGTCAACTGCGTTACGTGAAATAACGCCGGCAGATCTAGCAAACATGAGAGAAGAAGATAGAATGGCGATTTTGGGAACGATTTTGAAGGAAGTAATGAAGACGAGCTCGTGTGCGCAAGTTATGGCTCAAGGCTGGCGAGCAGCCGCAGTGGTACCAACTGCAGAGGATCAAATAGCGCGTAATCTGTTAGGTATTTATGCGGTTTTAACAGAGTTGGCACCGGCCGGGGCCTTCGTGTCGACCGGTGGGAACGTGGCGGCGTCAGTTGTAGCGTCATGTTGTTATAACGTGTTAGCAGTTGTAGTAAATGACGCTGCAAGTAAGCGCCAGAGGGACGCAGTACAGAAGGGCTTGGGGAAAGATTGGTTGTTGAGGTTGCTGCCGCTGCAGGGCAAAGATTAGGGCCGGATGACGGGATGCATGCATATGGCAATAATTTTCAATAACTTTCACATGCATATGTGACAGTTTGTTGGAATGTATGATCATCACACGCGCGAACCAAGTCGTGCCTGCCATAACTGTTTCTATCTTGTTTGGCAGTACTCATGAAACACGCACGGACCCGCTGCCGAAGCTGAAGCCTGCGCAGGCGTGCATGCAGGTACCTGCAGGTCAGCTGCGCAGCTGCAGGTCAGCCGACTAGCATCAAGATGCATGACCATATGCGTCAACCAAAAATTCTCGCCAGCTATAGCTGCTGCTCTGCTTGTCAAACATAAAACGTTGCTAGCTATAGCTGCATGCAGACTGTGCATGATTTGTAAGTCACTACAACTCCTGCCATGGCCAAGTCTTGCCAACTGCAATGAAGCAAAACAGTCACGCCCTGCATGGCACAGCAGCTTTGCCAGTACATCCATCTTGTTGCATTGGCTCAGTTACTTTTACAGTCACGACTTGATCAAGCAGCGGGGGTTCGATGGATCTGGATTTGATGGCCGCTGCAGACATTGAATGGACAAATGCTTGGCTGCCCCAACCTGCTGAGTCACCCCCATCTGACACATGCACATGATGCGGTCCGGTGACCCACTAGATGTCGCCGCTGTCCACAACCACTTGCCCCGGCTATTACTTGTTGCATGACTCAGTCACTTTCATGCTTCTAAGGATATTGCCACGTCTGCTACATATCAACGTGCACCAACCTTGTGCACCAACTGAGGTATAGTAATACTTCAGACCTACATCTTCCGTCATGACACCAAACAGCTGCAAACATGCAACATCTGGCTCTGCAAGCTGAACACCGCTGCTCAACAATAGCAACTGCGTAAGCTTAACTTTTCACTTTATAAAGATCTTATATAAGAACTGAACACAGCACCACCAACTGCATGCAAGGAGTCTCAATGCAATCCTACGTCTGTGCATTCATAAGCTTCCCCTGACCCATAGAGTGTTGTAACCCACGTGTGTGCTAGTAATGGGCTGAGCTTCGCTATCTGAACTGGAATCGAGGCCAACTTTGCTACAGGCAACTGTCTGCAGACCCTGGGTGTGGGCCTGCTTCAAACGTGCAATGATCATGGGGTATGGTGGTGTCGGCGGTTGAGATACCAGGCAAACCCAAGTGCAACAAATATTCATGGCATCTGCTCAACAACAAACAAAGACTGCTCACAGCAACATCTGCTCGCATCACAAAGGTCAACTGACTGAGAGGTGTGT
>NSMO01014566.1:0-17070 GCA_002588565.1 Coelastrella sp. UTEX B 3026 | reverse complement strand
ACTTGTTATACTGACAGCTTGCTTCTAAAGTGATAAAACGCTTTCACACACACTTCTGCTGGTTTGCTGCTTCACTTACGACCAGATGCGCGCCGTCTACACCCTGACCTATGCCACAGCGCTTGAGGCTCGCCAACGCTCGCTCCTGAAGACTTGGCAGTGGCCCGCTCTATTGATGGTTGCAACTTGGGTCGTAGTCCACATCTACTCGTTCATCAGATATAACTACTATGGTGGTTCTCCTTGGCAGAGCGTGACTATGTGGGTAAGTGCGGTCTGCCTGATATCATCGCTGAGCCGCTTGAGTTGTCTCCTATACAGTATATAAGATCAGATTTTCCTACTTGATACTCGTGTTTACAGCCTTGCTCATAGATCTTTAAGGCAGCACTGCTGTGGCAGCAAAGTGACTGCAACGTTTACAGGCTTGGATGGGAACAACATCCGTGGACCCATTGATGGTTGCGACAAGGCTGCTGGCATACAGTATGTACCAATTCATAAATATGCAAGTCTTGCACTGGACCGCCTGTACAGGATATAGTGCTGTTACATTATAGCAGCTACTTATATCATATATGTAAGCTCATCACATGCTATATGTTTTGGCCCGGCGGCCTCCATGCTTGCACCAGTTTGCTCATCCTGAGCTGCCACTGTACTTGTTACATCTGCCACAAGTTCCACTCTCCAGTCTGTGGTGCACCTGCAGATCCTGAACAAGTCTGTTGGCTGGGTGTCTCTGTGGGGCATGGTGTACACCTACCTCCCTGGAGTGCTGGTCTGCTACATGCAGCTCATCAGCCGTCAGCCAAGTCTGAGGTTGCCCAACTGGCTCAAAGTGTGGATGGACGGACGGAAACAGCTGGGTCTGTTGGCCCTGGCGGCAAGTAAGTTCACCTCCTGAATGAGTAAATGAACAGATGAATGACTCCAAGCTTCGTGCGGGAAAGAATTTCAAAGAACCTTTACTTGATGTTGACGTCCAGCATAGTGGTCGACAGAGATGCATGCATAAGCACGGTAGGGATTGTGGAGTCGCCCCGACACACACAGTACCCTCCCTCAACTTACGCTAGCGCTCTCTTGAAAGCGCTACGCGGAGCTCATTCATTCATGCATGCAAAAGTGATCATGACATTCACAGGGGTTACGACCAGCTGGTGCACTTGCTAACAACTGCCAGTATAAGCTTTACCCACTTGCACTTCAAGATCAGCCCACACTGAACACAAATCTAGTAAACTCCCAAGTTTCAGTTAACCACTGAGCTCGAGTTTGGCGGTGGCCAATGGTGCCTTGTTGAGCTTAACCAGTGAGGTTCAATTGCACGCTGGTATGTGTTGTCTCTGCTGCCGTGCAGTGTTGCTGCACCTGCTGTTATCTACCTTCCTGTGGATGCCAAGCTACTACAGCAAATTATGGGACAATACTGACGCAACAATAACAACCCTGCCCGCCAACTCCACGGCAGTTGACATTTTTGGACTGCCGAAAGGATGTAAGGACTACATCAGCTTTATTAGGCTAGTGATTGAATTGATATGTTGCCAGCTTGAGCACAAAAGTCGCCTTCCTTTCCAGCTTCATGCTTTCATCAGCTCATTTCATGGACGAAGTTATACAGTCTGGCACTGCCAGACTGTACAACAGCTGTATTCTTGAGTATCAGTGTAATTACCAACCAGCCCCGGGTGACCATTCCTGCTTTCTCCTCTGTCATTGCAGTCTCCGGCACGGCATCAGCAGCCACCGGCCACATGGCACACGCCAGCATCAGCAACAGCACTCTGATGGGGTTTGCTGATGTGCGTGTGAACAACGTTGTAACAATCAGGAGCAAGCTCAACTGGATTGGAGAGTCATCAACATTTCTTGGGATCATCTCAGGTGTGGACCAGTCGGACTCTTCTGAGGGAACTCAGCCATCTATAAAGTAACTCCAGAATGTATGTCACGCTGTGTCGGCCGCCGAGAGGTTGGCAACCAGTGTGGCAACTACGGCCGCAGGCGCTAGTCGATGTACAGCGACTGGGGTCGAATTACGGTCTGCTTTAACAGCACCACAGTTAAACAACAGAACCACTGGTTAGTTGAACACCAGGTCCAGGCTGTAAATACAGCACACTCAATACACAGCACTACTCCTAGCACCCTTCTCTGTAACTTCAATGCATGCTGTCCTGCGCTGCATCCTTCACTGCGCTGCATCATGAGTGGCACTCCTGCTAGTGCCTTCATATAGCTTCCATTGATATGAATATTGAGTGCGCCAGGGAAGAAGGTGCTTGATGTTGTGATTACCCGGACTCCACAGACTATATCACACTGGCTCGCACATGTGATAAATCAGCTTTTGGAAATGGCTTCCATATGATGCTCCTGCTGCATGTTTCAACTTGCTCTTGCCAGGCTGTTTGATGGGGCTGATTGCTCTGACATCGCTGCCTTCTGTGACCCCAAAGCTGAACTGGCGGGAGTGGAGGCTGCTGCAGAGCCAGGCTGGATGGCTGGCGGTGGTCACCGCAACAGTAAGTGTTGGCAGCAGGGTGGGATTGGCTGATAGCTCATCAACGAGTGAGTGAGTGAATAGTTGTACTTGTGAAAGGAGGCCTGGGTACATGTTGTTATCTGTTGATTGATCTCAATACTCAAGTGGTGGATATTGAGTGATTGTGGGTGCTTACGATAGGGCATGTGGGTGCCTGTTGTTTGCTGCTGATTGCTCACGTTTACAAAAGAATGATCATGATATGGCACATTGTATCGTGACCTAATGAAGCTCTCTACACCGTTCACCAAGGTGTGTGATAGTCACCGATGAGCCTCACCGGTCGTACTGCCTATAATACTGCTGCATTCAGCTGGCACCGTCAGCGCTGCTGGGTTGCAAACGCATCTCTGTGAACTGCTGCTGCTGCTGCTGCCAGGTTCATGTGCTCCTGCTGGGAGCGTCGTGGTGGCCTCGCTACAAGACTGACTGGCCGAAGATGATCCCAACAATCACGCTCATGTCAACGATACCACCAATGGTGCTGCTGCTGCTGAAGGGACTCATATCCCTGCCACCTCTGAGCTGGGTACTCAGGAACATTCGCTCGGGTACGGTGTATGAGATTTTGTCGATCTGTCCTAGCTTATCAAAGTTTTGCATCCCATTTCGCCAGCACATTCCACAGTACAGATCAGCAAGATTCAATGATTGAGCCCAAGGTTTCGCAGTTCACTTCTGTGCATATAAGAGCCTGCCTGTGTTGCGGCAGCCTTCGTTTATTGTTTGGGCAAAGCTGTGGTTGTAACGTGGTCGCACTGCTGCAAGTTGCAGATATGACTGACAAACACGAAGCCAATGCCATTCCCTGTTGAACAGAGATCAGGGCGGTAGCAATCACGTTGGGATCAAGACTTCAGCCAGAAGCGCTGCATCAAATAAACCCAGTCCTTAAGCTATAAACCCACACAGCTGACCTCACATCACAGTGTAGGCCCTAGTGCATCAAGGTCCAACACACAAAGCATGCCCTACTCATACGATATGATGCAAGTAATCACTACAATGCTACACCTGGTGCCAACTGACTCCTCTGTTGCGTTGCATTGCAGGCCGTTTTGCCCGCAAAGTGAGCAATGCACGAGCCGTGTCAAGCACACCCGTGTATGCTGTGTGTCACAAGTAGCCATGGGAATGATCCCTTGCCTTTTGGATGCCAATCCTTGTTATATGGTGCTCAACACAGCGAAGTCGTGACACCAGTGGGCATACTTGCTGGGCTTCGTCTCTGTTGTTGAGGATCCATATTTATATAACGATGTCCGTTTCTGGGGAATGATGGCCCGACTCTCAGGATGATCGACTCGACGTCACGCAACGTCTGACGGGGTGGTGGCGGGCGGCTGGCCGCCCGTCTGCTGGGAACTTCATCTTGAAGCTAGTAGCTAGTAGCTGGCCCAGGCGAGCGGCTACTATGAGCTAGAGGGGGTGGGGTCTAGCAGCTCAGAGCCCTTGTGGTGATGCAGGGCCATTCGATATCCCTCAACCAGGTCTATACAGCGGTTTTTGATAGTCCCCCTGTCTGTACATGTACTGTATACAGGCACATGTGATTGAAGGTGTTGGTGCACTATGTGGGCTTTGTTGATGTAGTATGATGTCGGTCAGGTAGCTGCCACTACCTCTGCAAATCCTTAATTACATTGAAGTTTCATGCTGGTGCGTTTGCGTTTGCGCATGGCCTGTGTACATTTTCATGTCCAGATTGTACTAATGATGCCAAATGGTGGCCAGCGGAATACTGCCGATATGATCATCATCAGATCGGCAATCTGCTCGCCTGCAAATCAATTGATTACAGTGCACTCTGGTGTGTTTACACATTGCCTGCTTACGAAGGACTGAGACCTGTGTGCATTTTCATGCCCAGTTTGTACGTGTCTGCCAAATGATGGCCGGCGGAGCTTTTTCTGACGCAATGCAAATAATCGCCATCGGATTTGGTTAGCATTTTTGATAGGATAACTGCATAGTACGCAGGATGCGTGCCCACATAGTCTGATGGATATTCAGCCTTGAATTAGAAGTTTTTGCTGATAGTACTGTGCTGGTTTGCTTCTGCAAAACGAGTCCAGATCCATGTTTGATAATACCACGTACAAATTGGTTAAGAGTGAGCTGTTTCTGCGCTTATGTCTGTCCAGAGCTGAATCTTGATTAGAGTTTAGGGGTAAGGGGTTGTGTAATGTAGAACAGTGTGTGTGTGTGTAGTGGGGAATGCTTCAATATTTTTCTGTAGTAGCGCTCCCAAATACTATTACTGCTGCCGCTACAAACGCTCCTGAATGCCTCAGTAGGCTACCGTCGCCCAGCAAAAAATTTTGAAACGGTATACTTAGCATAGGTAGTTGTCTGCTTACTAAAATCTTGGATTCTGCCATCAATGGGGCGCCAGAGCTCCCCATTGATGGTGAGTCATTTGATAGTCACATCGCCTGCTATTTATCTCAGACGATAATATATTTATACTTCCCTGATTGTGCACAGGCATTGGGTTAACCGGCCACTGATGGATGATTTACATGGTTTTAGCACCAGCTGATATGGTTGCTTGTGTACATGGCTTCTGCTCTATACTAGCTAGCACTGGGCTATACAGCGGCTTTTGATAGCCCCCCTGTCTGTACAGGCACATGTGATTGAAGGTGTTGGTGCACTATGTGGGCTTTGTTGATGTAGTATGATATCGGTCAGGTAGCTGCCACTACCTCTGCAAATCAATTGATCACAATGAAGTTTCAGGCTGGTGCGTTTGCGCATGGCCTGTGTACATTTTCATGTCCAGATTGTACTAATGATGCCAAATGGTGGCCAGCGGAATACTGCCGATATGATCATCATCAGATCGGCAATCTGCTCGCCTGCAAATCAATTGATTACAGTGCAGTCTGGTGTGCTTATACATTGCCTGCTTACGAAGGACTGAGACCTGTGTACATTTTCATGCCCAGTTTGTACGTGTTCTGCACGTGTTCTGCCAGATGATGGCCGGCGGGGCTTTTTCTGACGCAATGCAAATGCTCGCCATCGGATTTGGTTATAACTATAATTAGCATTTTGATAGGAATATTGCATAGTACGCAGGATGCGTGCTTACATAATCTGATGGATAGTCAGCCTTGGAGAAATTTTGATATTACTGTTCTGGTGTGCTTCTGCAAAACGAGTCCAGATCCATGTTTGATAATACCATGTACAGGTTTGTTAAGAGTGAGCTGTTTCTGCGCTTATGTCTGTCCAGAGCTGCTCAAAGGTTTTCTATCTTGATTAGAGTTTCAAGGGTAAGGGGTTGTGATGCACGGTTTGGGTAATGTAGAACAGAATGTGTGTGTGTGGTGGGGAATGCTTCGATGTTGTTCTGTAGTAGCGATCCTGAATCCTATTACTGCTTCCGCTACAAATGCTCCTGAATGCCTCAGTAGCCTACCGTTGCCCAGCAAAAAACTTTGAAATTGTATAATCGGCATAGGTAGTTGTCTGCTTATTGATATCTTGGATTCTGCCATCAATGGGGCGCCAGAGCTCCCCATTGATGTTGAGTCATTTGCTAGTCACAGCGCCTGCTATTTATCTGGCATATATCAATACTTCCCTGATTGTGCACAGGCATTGGGTTCACCGGCCACTGATGGTTTACATGGTTTTAGCTCCAGCTGGTATGGTTGCTTGTGTACATGGCTTCTACTCTATACTAGCTAGTACTGGGCTGATTACGCCCACGAGTTTTCTGATCAACGTAGGAATGCAGTAGCAGTTTCCTGAGATGGTTTTACGCATCACTGATGTAGCATGATGTTCCGTCAGGTAGCTGCCACTACCTCTGCAAATCAATTGATTACAATATATTTTCAGGCTGGTGTGTTGCGCATGGCCTGTGTACATTTTCATGTCCAGATTGTACTGATGATGCCAAATGGTGGCCAGCGGGATTTTGCCGATATGAGCATCATCAGACAATCTGCTCGCCTGCAAATCAATTGATTACAGTGCAGTCTGGTGTGTTTACACATTGCCTGCTTACGAAGGACTGAGACCTGTGTACATTTTCATGCCCAGTTTGTACTTGTTCTGCCAATTGAGGGCCGGCCGGGCTTTTTCTGACGCAATGCAAATGATCGCCATCGGATTTGGCATTTTTGATAGGAATATTGCATAGTACGCAGGACGTGTGCCCACATAATCTGATGGATAGTCAGCCTTGAATTAGAAGTTCTGATAGTACTGTTCTGGTTTGCTTCTGCAAAACGACTCCAGATCCATGTTTGATAATACCATGTACAGGTTGGTTAAGAGTGAGCTGTTTCTGAGCTTATGTCTGTCCAGAGCTGCTCAAATGTTTTCTATCTTGATTAGAGTTTAAGGGTAAGGGGTTGTGATGCAGGGTTTGTGTAATGTAGAACAGTGTGTGTGTGTAGTGGGCAATGCTTCAATGTCTTTCTGTAGTAGCGCTCCTATATTCTAATACTGCTGCCGCTACAAATGCTCCTGAATCCATGCTTGTTTTAACGTTCACAAACTATTATGAACGTTTTATTTCTATTATGAATGCCTCAGTAGGCTACCGTTACCCAGCAGAACGCTTTGAAATGGTATACTCAGCATAGGTAGCTGTCTGCTTATTGATATCTTGGATTCTACCGTCACTGGGGCGCCAGAGCTCCCCATTGATGTTGAGTCATTTGCTAATCACAACGTCTGCTATATATCTGGCATACATCAATACTTCCCTGATTGTGCACAGGCATTGGGTTAACCGGCCACTGATGATTTACATGGTTGTAGCACCAGCTGATATGGTTGCTTGTGTACATGGCTTCTACTCTAGTACTGGGCTGATTACGCCCACGAGTTTTCTGATCAACGTAGGGATGCAGTATATACTACGTAGGGATCTGATCAACGTAGGGATGTAGTATATACTACGTAGCAGTTTCCTGAGATGGTTTCACTTGTCAATGATGAACACCATTACGAATCAGACTGGAGACCAAACCCTTGAACATACGCCAACAGAGTAGTTGATATTCTGAATCTTAATAGGGTGCCAATAACAAACGGAGACGCAAGTCTGAGGCTGCTGCTTGCACTGTTGGCAGCAGTGCACGATACCTCCCGTTGCGAGCTGGATACACTAGTGCAATAATTCAAGACTATTTAAGGAGTGTTCGTCATCCAGACAGTTTCCTGGTAAGCAGTGACGCTGTGAACACTCTGCCACGTGTAAATCATCGGCAAGCTGCCTGAAGGATGGCGCAGAATCGTTGGCGTCTGTGACCAACCCACACAGAATGCCCAGACCTAAAAAAGGCAGCACACATGCCAACTGCTGTCCCACCCCTCTAAAAAACACCCCTTGTCAGTACTACTGACCGGGTTAGAGATGCGCAAATACTACATAACGTACATGAATTAACTACTGCTTATAGTTCTCACGCTAGCCAGTTGAGGCACATCAAGATCACAAACCGCAACAGTGTCTACCTCCTGCTGCTGTTGCCGACATCTCTCAGGCAATGCTGCTGCTGCTTGTGTGCTTCCCACACAGGCTGCCCACACAGTCAACATGTCAGACACTACAAGCCCTGCAATAGCTCCAGAGACAGCGTGCGTTGCTTGTGGCTCACATTCCAGTCCAGCAACCGTGGTCATTTGTGACAGCTGCCGGCAAGGATTCCACCTGGGCTGCTTTGGGCTTCCAAGCATCCCAGACGACGTTGAATGGGTTTGCCACGGCTGCCAGCAACTTGGTCTCTTGTTGGTAGGGCAGCAGGTTGTGTTGCTGATGGCCCAGGCCATGTACACAGACGATGAATGTGATCCACACCTGACCCAGGGCCTCTTCAAGGGCACCATCGCCATGTTGGGTGATATTGAGACAGACACACTGCCACCACAGCGGGAGGTGCAGTTGTTGGTTGAGGACGCACCCATACCAACTTGGCAGCCTTGTGTACTACTCCTGTACCAGCTTGAACCCTTTGAAAGGGTCTCCAAGGAATCCTTGCACCTTGGAGAGCAGCTTTACCAGCGCAAAACCTCACAGCTGACAACTGCCATACTCTCTAGCAATCGATGGAGCATGTTCAGCCTTCCCGCTGCTGCTGCCGGGAGGGCGTCTGAGGCCTGGGTGTCAAGGCAGGATGCTGTGCAACAAGCACTGCAGGCTCTTCAGCAACCCCCTAAGCAACTCTACCTGCTCAAGAGCACCGGCAGATCAGCAGCACGTGAGCCATGTCTGTTGATCATTACGTCGAAACTGCCACGGCCAGCAGCCTGGTGCACTGTAATGCCTCCGAATATCGCCGCCACCCAGTAGGCATGCACCTGCTATCCCCTTACCTGTCATCTTAGCGCTGCCGGAGTCTGATTTCGAACAGTTGTCGAAGGCTTTCCATCTCCTCCTCAAACTGACTGCTGTGTGTAGCCTCGCAGCACATGCCAAGGTCAATCAAAAAGGCCTGCAATCCACACAGGGGGAAAGTCAACATTGAGACTTGCAGGCGGCCAAAGGTGATCATGGTCAAATTTCACGTCCCTGTTGCTCTCCTGGTTTTTTGTTTCAAGCTGTGTGCGTATGGATAGGGTTTCATAGATGTTATTAGCAGTGAGCAATGGCAGTGAAGTGCATGGAGAAGCTGGGATTGACGGCGAGTCCACACAGAATCGCAGCTATCCAAAGTAAGGTCCAGATTCTTGCTTCCTTGCCTTGCCAGGCACGTCCAACTGTTGCACTATGATGAGTGCCACTGCTGCTTGTTGTGCCTGCATAGGCTGTTGGAATACTAGGCCTTACTGGTGATCATCAACCATTGATTGGATTGAGCCTTGACCTGGTTTAATGAAAGTCAGTGATGACAAATCTAATCCGCCCAAACCACCCAATCCAGCACAGGTTGCACGAGCTGTATCCCAGACAGTTTCTGTACAGGACACGTGCTTAACACTGGATGAAGCCGGCACGCCCTTGATTAGTGACTGACAATCGCCTCCATAAAACGAGCAGGCTAGGTTTCCTAGGTCCTGATGGCACTGCACGTGACACTACCAAGTGTCGCTGGTACCGTGGCACGGGGACGACACTATGTGGTCCAGCGAGGCTCCCATTTGTGCGGCCCATCAACAATGCGATTGGACATGCTGCATATCAATCGTGAATGGCGTTCACAAGCTGCCACACAGAGGACCAGAACTAGCATGCAAGCAGAACAAGGATGTAGCTGCTGAGCCAGCTTTTCAAGGTAGGCCTACAAGATGGCGTGGTGTAGTGACCCCATACCCCACCTGCCACTTGTCAGCAGACACCTGACGCAGCAGCACATTGTCCTTGTGTATATCTCCATGGAGAAGACCTTGGCTGTGTAGCCGCCTCAGAGCCTGTTGAGCAGAAACAGATCACATGACAACACTCGGGTCAGCTAGTATCCAAGCAATAAGCTAACAACATATCTTGCTTCATGCACCCCGTGCATGCCTGGCCAGCGATCCATGGTGCCCAAAGTCTGTGCCACTGTCGCCGTGGCCGACACACAGGACAATATGCTGCAAATCTGTCCACAGTACGCTGGACTGGCAGCTGCGTTGAGCTGACAGCTGGATACAATAGGACGATATCAAGGCAGCAGCCAACAGCAAGCCAACATACACAAGAAGCAAACTGCACCGTGCACCTGTTCAGCAGCAGGTAGGGCAACCTTTGTGGGCCCGCCCGGTTTCTTGCAGCTGTCCAGATATGATGTAGCGGAGAAGAATATGTTGCCCTCGTCCCAGTAGCCACAAGCAACATGAACAGGCAGCACCTCACCCTGCAGGCCCGCCACGCGCCCTGCAGCCAGCAGGATCACGCCACACAACTCATCAGCTAGCCGAGGACCGTGTGGAGCTGCAGCACTGTGGTTTGAATGCAACATGGTAGACGCGACTGCTGTTGGTATTGCTGCTGACTTACCTTGTTGTTTAACGCAGTGCTTGGATGCAGGCAAAAGGCCCATCCAGTGGCATACAATGCATGCAGAGAGCTGCCAGTTACCCTCCATAACAATACACCCTTGCTATTACCAGACTCACCATCCCTGTACATCTTGAACTCGTGCTTCATGCCGTCCACTTCTCTCTTCTGCTTATGTGCATCTGCCAGCTTCACAGCACACCAGATACCGTTGTTTTTCAGCCTGCATATGGGCACCAACACGGGGTTTGAGGTGTAGCACAACATAATTTGATGGCTGTGGCTGTAAGCTTACTCCACTAACCAATGAGCGCTGATGGCTTTGATTGTCCAAGCTGGCTTGCCAAAGCTGAATATTGAAATCAATCAAGTGTTGAGTTGGTACCTGCAATAGCATGTCGGAGCTATCGCACAACAAAAAAAGGTTCAATATAGAAATAACATATCAGAATCAATCACTTCATCAAGTTTCTCATGTCCATGTAATATAGGAAGTTTTGGGGTCGTTTGAAATCAAAAAAGAAATTTTACGCATACAATACTGATTGATGTTTGCTAGCAATTCCAGAGCTTGGTTATCATAGCCGCTGGTGCTAGGGTGTGAAGCCTGGCACAATGATCACTCTTGATAACAGGAGCTTGTCACTTGCATCTTGCTGCACACCTCATCCACGCTGGACTGCACTCACATGCCTAGCTTGACAGCTCCAGATTGTGACCTTCCCACCACAATGTCTGACAAGTAGAGGTCATCTTCCTCAAGCTGTAAGTACTGTGTATCAAGCTGAACAATGGTACTACTGCTGCTGCTGCTTGCTACTGTTGTGCCCAGCCGCAGGCTTGCTCCTGGACTATGCTGTACTGTATTAGCTGCTGCTGGTGCTGCTAGCTCTGCACATAATGCCAATGCTGCCTCGTGTGTTGTAGCAGGTGCAGCAGCAGCAGGTGCAGCAGCAACAGCAGAAGGAGAAGACTGGCTTCCTGCGGCACCCCCAAGACCTGGAGGAAGAGCGGATAGCGGCTGCCACTGCTGCTTTTTTGCAGGCACCCAGATGCCCTCATCTTTCTTGTTTTCTGTCATGATTGCCAGCTGCTTCAGCACCATATCTGCATAGGAACAGTTGCGACACACACCATGGTGTTCAAGCTAGTCGTAAAGATGCATCCCTCCAATGCATACTGTACAGCCGTCGTGAGAATGTCTGAGAGAGTTGCAGTACCACCAATCTCATCAAGGCCTCTCTATTAGGTTTGGGTTCAGGGTCCAGGGTTAGGGTTTAGGGTGCACTGCACAGTAAGCTGGCCAACACTATGATGCTCACTGTCTACCACCATAGCAGGGCCTCGGCAGCCGACAAGTGTCAAAATCCAAACTGCATGAACACTGCCAAGCCACTTACAGGTGAGATATGCCACCACACCTTCCCCTTCCTTGTGCCAGGGTATGGCCGGGGTGAAGGCATACGTGTGGCAATCAACACGTGCAACGCAAAACGTCCCCTGAGCATAGGTGTAAAACCCATACGAGTGACCCTGCAGCAGCACAACGGCATGGCCAGCAGTCTCGCTGTCAGCTTGGGTGTGGGCGGGGTGGGGCGGGGGACTGTCGGGGTCTGGGTGTTGACGCAAAGTTTACAGGGGGCCTTTCCGGGCTGTACAGAAGCTCCTACAAAATATGGTGTGTTGATGGGGTGGAATCCTACCTCTTGCTTGACTGAGAGTCACTGGGTTGGCAACCCAGACTGCATGTATGCCCACTCTCACCTTGCAACAAGGCTGTAGGAATACTGGACTTGACACGTTGAGCAAGCACGAGTTGTGCAGTGGACACTAGCAGAACCACAGTGAACAAATGCAGGCAAGTCCGCAGGATGTGTACACTAGCAAAGTGCTCACCCTTTTCTTCATGTAGTAGGCTATTTGCTTGGCAGGTCGTACAGTGCATGCTTGACCTGGCAGAATTCTCTCAGCAGCCTCCACCATAGAAGGGGTCTGCATAACAATCGCAATTGCAGAAACAGTGCTGGCTTGTTGACCAGGGCATGTCAGAAGCGAGATGGGTGCGATAAGCAAGGAAACAAGCTGACACACAGGCAGGCAATGATATGGCCTCTCGACACCTTGCGTGCTACTAGTAGCTGTACCTAATGTCGAACAGTAACGGTGAGTTCGTGCCTATGAGCTTGGCACAGACAGGTGATGTGAGGGGGCCAGAAACAACACACCTGCCCCTCTCCAGTAAGGACCTCCTCCATGTCGTCAGCGTTCTCTAACGTGAAGAGAAAGTCCGGTTTGCCCGGGTTCTGAGACTCAATGCTCTTGTGGGTGTGTACTGGAAGCCCCAGGGCACTCAGTATGAAGACCACCAGCTGACAGACGTGTTTTTGGAACCTGTTGGAACAGGAAAGACAGCCCGGGCAGGACAGGTCAACGCACCACTGCCTGTGAACAGTCAAGGACACACAGTGGTGCAAAGTGTGACCATGCCAATGGACAACCTCCAGGGCGGGCTGTCTGAACTACTAGTGAGGTGTGCAAGGCACCTCAGGGGCCCATAAGCCAGGGAGGGTGCCTTGTTCCTGCTGAAATACGCCCAGGCAGCTTCAATACCGGCTGAGCGGTCAGCCAGGCACTCACTCTGTGTTGAGTTCATCTTGATTCAGCGTTCTGGTCCTGATTAGTCCTGCACAACACACACACATATGCGACATGTACTTGCACGAGCTGCCTGCAATCACACAGGTGCTATTAGTCCAAACAAAGACCAGTACCTGCTGGGTCAGCCGCGTATATCCTCCCACCAGGACAACTCAGAGGCAATTCGCTCGCAGGGCCCCGCCGTGGGCCTGATTGCAACTCGACTGATCATGAATAGTTCAACAGCAGCAGCAGCACAGTACCAAGCTGTCGTACAGGCACAGCCTAACCTGCATCATCGCTGAGCGGTTGACAATGCAGTCAGCAAAGCTCAGTCAACTGTTCTAAACAATGCCCACGTAATCCATACCAAAGAATTGCCGCACATCACAATCCCTCAAGACACGGTCGCCCAGCTTCTCGGTCAGAAACGACGTAACATCAGGTGGTGCCCAGGGGTCTGGATGTATCTTCATGTCGGTGTAGGAGATGTCAGTAGAGCTGTGAGATGTGCTTGTGTTTCCGAACCAAGGAATGGGCTGAGCCACCAGGTCAATGAGCCGCACTGCAGGATGACATGTTGTTGTAACAACAATGCAGGATGACATGTTGTTGTAACAGCACTGCAGGATGATGGAGGACAGGGGACCTGGCACTCGCCACACTAACCCCACCCGCCATTGAGACTGCTGATACACAACAACAGCACAAGGCATCCAACAAGCCTAATCCTGATGGATGCACAGGCTGCGTGCTATTACATGTGCAGTGACTGCTTGAGCCTATGAGCAGTTGTACATGCAGGGCCTTCTACTGCTGTATCATGAGTATTGTAGCGCCAGATCTGTATCAGCGCACCTTCAAACACGGGTGGTAGCGCAAAGCCTGCACAACATGGAGGCACTGTGGGGTAAATAAAAAGCAGAAGTGTCTGAGATACTGCTGCATGACAGTTCATACACCATGTGCACGGCAGCACACCAGCGTGATGCAGACGATATCATTCTGTACACATTACCTGGGCCCGAGGCCGTTGGCACCACCATAACATCTATGTGCAGTTGCTGCTGCTGCTCCTCCAGCACTACGGTGTCTCCAACAAGCGGCTCCCATCCGCTGAATTGCACATGTGCAAATCTGACGTTTTCGGGCAGTAGCCGGTTGTAACCGGCATCAAGCCGCTCGCAGAACCTCTCCGCAAGCGTGGCACGAGATACGGTTCTGACTCCTGCATCTGCAGCAACTGGGACTGTGACCATGATCGTGAATGCCTCATGACAACGGCTGCCGCCGCTGTGGATCCTAACGCGACATTGTATTTCCATTCCTCGTATGTAGTAAAGAGTGACTAGGGTGGCTAGACAAGGTCAATTAATGGCAGAGCCTCATGAGCCTCATTGGTTTACACCGTCACCAGCGAACCATTGGCAAATATGGGGTCGGACGCAAACAACAATAACGTCAACAACAACCACCATCTTGGTACCGTCTCACCGTATGGCGAGTGCGGGTCGAGCCCTTGGGTCCCCGCCAGGTGTCAGTGACATAATGCAGGCGTTCGTCCCTCTACTGCTATTCCTCCATGTTGCTTCCTTGCCTACTTGAAAAAGGTTTCCGCAGCAGTGGACACGTGACCGACAATGTTTAGGGCATCTCTGAGGTTATGACAAGTGGCACTGCAGAGCTGCTGTTTCCGCGGCAGCCTTGCGTCTGTCGGAGGCCCCAACTACTTTGTATCGTTTGCGGTTAAGCTAATCATTGACATGTTTGAAAGATGGGCAATGCAGCACGCTAAAACACATGGCTGCCAGCTCCCGAGTGCGGTTCAGGCAGAATCAACGGATCAGCAAGCCGCAAGAACAGTCTGAACGGCAGTATGCGATGTATAATGCTCTATGGGGCAATCGGCTGCAATAGCACCAATGAGCAGTTTGGCAGTCTGGACAAGCCCAGCAGCAGCAGTTTTGGCCCTGCTGTCAGCCCATCCACTTATAACAGAAGTAAAACTTCATAATAGTCTCTGATCATCATGAAAACAAGCATGAAAGGAAGGCAGAAGCATGCATGCTCGTGAACAAAGCTGGCTTCAAGCCAGCTTTGTATGGCAATGCCTGTATGCACACTTTCCAGCAACCATTAGAATCTGCCGGGCACCTGTCTCTAGGTGTCTCCGCGTATTCCTGAATTGGTTCAAGGGAACCGCGGCCACCTGGAGCTTGCACCATGCGTAAACTTCATGGTGACCAGAAGACGTGGGCGGTGCAAGTGCATGCGTATCGTGACTGCTGCTGGCACCCCTCAGGTTGCAGTGCAGGTTTTTGTTCGCACTTGGGCGTTTGCTTGCGCAGCAAAACCTATCCCAAATGCTTCAGTTTGGCTTCAAATGAGAGTATATCCCATCGTGTTAACAAACTCGGAGCCCTCAGGCTGCTGAGCAAATGCAGCTGCAACTGGTCTGTTCACGAACCAAGCACATGGTCCAGCCAAGCTCACCCACACAGAAGTTTACTTCTACAGCCTGTCACCCATTGTGATACCATCGAAGCGCACTGCCAGCCTGTGCTGCACGGCTTATGTCACTCCCACCCATGTCACGTGAGACAGTCACTGTCTATCAGCACGGTGCTGATAGCCGGGTGCTGCGCTCACACTGTGAGCCACAGTGTGGCTGATCCTGCAGTCAGTTGGTGGCTAGCAGCAACAGCACAGCAGTGAAACTTGTTGAGGCCAATGACAGCGTGCATGCATTCCCGATATGCACGGTGCCCAGCACTTCAGCATTGATGATCACCTAGCTCAACATTCAGCTACTGTCTCATGCTGATCAGAATCATTCTGATCAGCAGTGCAAATGCAACCCTTTGATACGGTACGCATGGCTGCAGCAGGTGATGCATGGTGGCATTATGTGGCAGCCTGCCATGCGTTGTAGCATGGTGACATTTAATCACAATGTTGCAACATGTAAAGACAGGACGCCACGGATGTGCACACGGATGTGGCTTGTCCTTGAGCTGCTGTTGCAAGGTTCACACACACACTATATAGCTATATACAATTACACAGGCTCAGGCTGCCGTCTCAAAGTCGGATATACAAGACGCAAGCTGCCACAAAACATACCCTGGTGGTGGCACCAGAACACGACCATGGCACAGGACGTGCCCAGGTGCAAGCTTGCAGAAAGCCCAAGCTCCAGCTACAATATTCCACGACCTTAGCCCAGTTGACTGGACCCTACAAGGCATAGCACGACAGCGAGACAGTCAGCCAGCCAGCCACTGAATCAGTAAGCGCTACAGACTAGACTGTCAACCAAGGCGCGACTGCTGGCTGTTCGCCAAAACAGTGTCCTTTAGCAGCGGTCTAGTGAGCAACCAGGATTGACATCGCTGCATGCTGTGCCACCAAACAACATTAGTATGTTGGAAACACGCCAATACTACCAATGTGACAGTCCTAGGCCAAAGCCTTGTGTGCCTCATCAGAGCAGTTTGTCGCCGAAGGACATGTACATATACATGTTGACCATTTAAAGAACAGCTAAGTGATGCTGCTGACACGCTCAAGGTTCAACCGTTGAACAGCCGTTGAACAGCCCCCACAACTAGGGAAACACCCTCAGAGATCCACCAGCCAAAAAACACGCCAACAACTGCTCATCAACACCCCCCACTAACACCCACCAATGGCCAATAGCAAGCACAAAGTTGCAGTGGCCTTAGTGCCACATAGTTGCACTGCAAGAACAACATATACATGCGTACCGAGTACTAAAACCCCTTAGCTGCCTCAGGTGACAATATTGTGTGTTCCATTGCTCATGAAGCTGCTAGATCACCCAGTATAACCGTATTTATACTGGGCTGTAGCAGTGAAAACAGTTACATCGTTAGGTGGCAGACACCAGAAAGCCAAACCAGCCAAAAAGGCGGGA
>NSMO01014565.1:0-17094 GCA_002588565.1 Coelastrella sp. UTEX B 3026 | reverse complement strand
CAGCTACCATGTGGCTTGCGAGTATCTCCAGCATGTTCACTGCGCATGCGTTGACTTTCTGCTAGCTTTCCAAGCATCTGAGACGTATGCTGTGCCCTGCATCATTGTTAAAGCCCAGGACTTGGCTGCGGGTTTCTCAGACCAACACGCCATTTACCCTGATCTACCCCGAGCGTCTGTAGTACATTCACAGCATGCTGAGTGTGTCTTCCCTTGCAATGTGCTCGAGTACACACGTGCCAAGCCTCTGTCTTGCAAAACGTAACTCCTGTGTCTTCAGGTGATCGCATCTTGACCCCCTGGCTGACTATCATCGGCAAGAATGTTGACGGCATGCCACTGCTGGAGGTGCAGCTCAGAAGAGCAGGAGATGAACTCACAGGAGTCAAAGCACGGGTAAGCATCTTGTAACCAGGAACGAGACTGTTTATATAGGCAGTTGTGGATGCGCCTTCAGTTGTGCTTGTTGTTCGAATCTACTACTGGTGTTTGCGAGTTGACAGCATTGGCATCGACAGCTCCAAGTCGATGGCGATGGTTAGTCTCAGTGTGGATACGCTCTTGTTGCATCATAATCAAAGCACTCAGCATGCAGCATCGTACAGGTTATGCTGGCCTGGACCATTGAGTTATGCGGTTGCACCTGTACAAAAGGTCAATTGCAAGTCTTGCACATGGTTGTCTGCCTGTGGCTGCCTCTGTTGCCCAGGTACTTCCGCTACCTGATGAAATGTTGATTCACCACACCACTCTGTATGAAGATTACAAGAACACCACACACTGGCCAAAACATGTGCTTGTACACTATCACTGGATGGATGAAGGAGACATAGACTTCAACAAAGGCCTCTATGTCCTCATGACGACAGGTCAGTCAGAGCGGTGGCAATGTTGTTGCATTGGTTGCTTTGTTGTTGTTTTGGGCTGCTGCTGCTATCTTGCATGAGGGTGAAAGTAAGCTTGGGTCCTGTATCGTCGCGGGAATTCAATCAAAGCGGGCGGCAGCAGCTTGGAGAGTTTGCCAGACGCCAGTCAGCAGGTTGTTTGGCGTTGTCAAAAGTTGGCTACACTTGTCATGTGGCCGCGCAGAAAATTGCATTGAGGGTACAGCAAGTCACTGCAGATGTGCGGTTGAGGGCTCCCTGCAATCAGCTGCACAAAGACAGCCGGGAGGATGAGCAAAGATGTATTTGTTTGTTGGCAGGTGCCTTCGTCGCCGCAGCAGCGATACAGAGCAGCTTTCTTGTGATGCTGTGCAGGTCTGGTGTTGTTCATCCTGTTGAGTGTCAACACATTGGCCGGTGTCCAGTCCAAGGTGGCACAGTTCTTGAAGGACGTGGTGGGGACGGAGTTTGACCCGTTGCTGGGACCACAGGGAGAGCCGGGGGCAAGTGCAGCAGCACCTCCACCTTACATACCATTCAAGGGAGGGTCCCATGTAGAATAGTAGCAACAGCAGCCTGAGCGCCTACTTCTGTGTATGATGCTTGTGATGGCAGTTGACCGTCACAGTGACTAGCGATTGCCAGTCCTGCTGACGTTTTGTCCAGCTGCAATAGAGTGCTGCAGATGTTTGTACTGAATCTCGTGCCTTGTCAGAAGTTATTGCTCATGACTAATAATATGTGGTAATTATGCTATCTGGATCTTTGAGCATGATGTGCTGTTAGAAGACGCTGGCCAGAGCGCTGTGACAAGCGCCTGCGAGAGCAGTGAAACCATGCGCTGCTACCTCCTACAACCCTGCTGGTAAGCCCATGTGAACTTGGATCTCGTTATTCAAAATATTCGCGATTGGACATGCGCTTTAGCGTCACTACAGTAATAGTTTTGAGGATACCAGTCAACCCAACGGTCCCGGATTCACACATGATGCACAACACGTAATACTGGAAGTGCTGACAATGACGCACCACGAGAAGTTGCCAAGCCAACTGGCAGGGCACACAGCCAACGAACCACCTTAGTGTCTCAAACCTCAACATCAGGGCTGGCGACAGGGCAGGAGACCTTGCAGATTATCGTCATAACTGAGGGCTAGGTCAACACCGACGATTGGATTAACACTGTCACAACTGCCTCTTTACTGTCCTAGTTGCTGGTTTATGTATAGGTCAAAAGTACATGTCGGGGCAGGATGCAGGACAGCTGAAGCCAACCACTAAACACTAGCACTTCGCTCACATGGCCAGGCTTTGCTGCACAAAATCAACGTTTTGGTCGCCTGCAAGTTGTCTATACTCATAACTGCTTGCGTGCCCGAAGGCACTACCAGATCCCATCAACTTGTCAACGTATCAACATTATTATTGAGCATGAATGCCCACCCAGCCTGTACAGACCATTGTTGATACAGTATATACAATGGTACAGTAATACACAGTCAGCTGAACACTAGGCTCCTGATCGGCACCATCCGCCCTTGTCACTGGTACTGCACCGCACCTGCCAGTAGTCACCCCCGGGGGCATGTACTCAGCACTTCAACAGTTGCTTCAGCAGTTGCAGCATCTCATGCTGTGGGACATCCTGCGCTGCTGCCCTCTTTCCACTGTAGGAGCTGCTCAATGTTGCTAAAAGTTCATCATCAGCAGCATCAACATCATCCTCGTCATTGCTGTGTGCATCACCTGCTGCTGCTGCTGCTGCTGCTGCTGCTTCGTCTGGCAAGTCAGCTTGACCACCCTGGTCGTTGAACTTCTTGGCTATTTGCACTACAAACCTGCAGAACGGTTGTAACGGCAGGACTTGGTCAGCAGAGTCCGGTGCCTTCGCTCTCCATAGGAACAGCCCTGAAGAACAGATAGCAGATGTGATACATTCCGAGGCTGACAAGATTGTAGGCAACATTCAACCCGGAAGTGGTAGCAATCCCCATCAGCAGCGCCGCATGCTTCGCAAATCTCTGTGCAACCTATGTCTGACCACCGTGGAGGTACCTCTGTCACAGGGGCCATCACACGCCCCATAACCGTCTACAAATGAACAAACCTCTGCATGTTCCTGCTCACTCACTTCTTCTGCAGAAGCTCGTTCATGCTGTCCTGTGTGACCAGGAATGTGACCTCCTGCTCCCTCTTCTGACCGTAGCGGTGAATGCGACTCAGCAGTTGGTGGAGCGTTGACTCATCCAGCACAGGGTCCAGCACAATCATGCGAGCAGCATTTGTAAGGGTGATGCCACACGCCTGCCTGGCATCCTGGAGGCAAACGTACAAGCAGAGAGTGCAGAAAAGCGCAGATTGTGTCGTCTAGGCATTGACCTGGTCACAGGTTGCACTTCTGCTAGAGGCGGTAGTTTGTAGCATCAGGAGTACAGTGGTTGCAGCCACAGGTAGGGTTATAGCATCACCTCATAGTTTGATGAGCACATGCAAACACAGAGCACACGCAGCATCAAAACCAACAACAACAAGCAACCAACAACACACTGCAAACAACTGACAACGCACTGCACACTTGCCAACACAACTTTGCAGAACCTGTTCACCATTGCTACACATGTCATAGCTGGTTAGTAACTCGCAACTCACCAGCACGTGGAGAACCATGATCATGGTGTTGCCCTTCTTGAAGTTATCTAAGCCCCGCCCCTGGACCCTCTTCTTGTTTGTGAAGCCTGGCCCTGACTTCTTTGCTACAAGCTCCTCCGCATCCAGGTGATCAAAAGGCAAACCCAATTCAGCCAGCATGATCAGCAAGTCCCAGTACAGGACTTTGTTGGCAACAACCACCACTACCTGCACAACAAAACACACAAAACAAACCTGCATTTGCGGCATGGGAAGATTCCTGCACCACAGCATTCACAGCTGGTTCAGGTAGCAACCGACTTGAGTTGACAACTGCATGACACCATCTCCCGTGTAGCAGCAGCAAGCGCCAAATGCAGCTACAATGAGGGGTGCTTGCTGCACTGATGCACCCAGCTTGCGGTCGACCCACACCTGCTCTTTCCACTTCACCGACCCAGCTGGCTTGAGTGCCTTGACCTTCAGCAGCATATCTGCCAGCTCACCCAGCAAGGAGCCAAACTGATGCTCGGCTGCAACACGACTCTTTGGCTCGGCAGCAGCAGTCCTGCGAGTCACACAGTTTGTGTTACCGACAGACCGCTACGTCCTCAACATGATTAAACAACAACTGTTGAATCCTGAACAACGAACCATTTTTGGGATTGCTACCTTGAGAACCAGGTCGGTAGCTATTCATGTCCGGGGTATAGCAAAGTGCCTTGGGCTTAGGATGATAAGGAGTGAAGCCAAAGCTGCATGTTATGTGATACCTTTCTAGCTCAGCAGTCTGCTGCAAAAGCTCCTTGATCTCGTTCCTGATGCTCCTGTCAAGGTTCTGAATCTCCGCTGTCAGTATGCTCAAGTCATCCTGCATGGTGGTGGCAAGCTAGCAGACTGAGACACGTTGTGAGTGTTGCTAGAATGTGACATCGCAGTGCGCATGCTTGATGCGGCCCAGCCTTGCAGAAACCCACCAAAACATAGTGCAAGATGAAAACCCTGCAAGGTTTCTTTAGTGATGTGCCTTCCTAGATGTCGCCGCAGATACCAGACTCAGTAGCAGCAGCCAAACCAATTTAAGCAATATTGAACTTGGCCAGAGTTTGACTTCATGCCCTGCAAAGTGTATGTCAAGTCAGCCTCATGTTACCCACCTGCAGCTC
The DNA here is from genome assembly GCA_002588565.1 of Coelastrella sp. UTEX B 3026. Lineage (NCBI taxonomy): Eukaryota > Viridiplantae > Chlorophyta > Chlorophyceae > Sphaeropleales > Scenedesmaceae > Coelastrella > Coelastrella sp. UTEX B 3026. The sequence continues at coordinate 12,416 of NSMO01014565.1, read as the reverse complement.
ATCTGCACCTTTGGCTGTGTCGCGTGGTGCCAGTTTCTTTGCTGCTGTGAGGACCTCTTGAGCCACTGCTATCACCTGGTGTGCAGCAGCCTTCTCTTTGTCAAGACAGTCCAGGACAGCCACCCAGTCACTGATAGTCTCCTTGTGTTGCTGGTCCTGCACAACGGTGTTGGACAATGCTGTTGCGTGAAGGGATTAGTAGTTGGCTACACCGTGGTTTCACTGACCTGTAATACATCTCTGTGACAACTACGTAGTCAGCAGCACGTATCTGTGATGGACCGCATTTGGTTTTAAACATGTCAAGTCGTGTGGATCTTGGCTATGTTGAGCATGCTAGCACAACAACAGCAGTAGATCAGCACCATAGGTATGGCGCTGACCCAGTCAGCCCAGCAATCCTGCTCACCATTGGCAGGCAAGCCATGCTTGTAAGGATGTGCTGCATTGAGTAGACCCCAGAGTACTTTTGTAGCAGCTTGTTGACATCGCCACCCCCCTTCCTGAGCAAGCCCTTGACCTGATAACAGCCCCTGTAGCTGTGCATCGCACAAGTTGCAAATGATAGCTCTGCTGAGTAGCGGCTGACGGCAGTGGCAGGAACCAAGCCATAACTATCTGCAGGCAGGACACACATGCCAGGGACATCACAGTGCAGCTAGCCTGGATGCCTGTTGTTGAGGGGTCGGCATGCTTGCTGTTAGCACATGCAAGCAGTATGCATGGGCAGTGCACGCAAGGTTTGCTGTTCCGACTGGACAGCCAAATCCTGACTGTGTTTAAGCCTGTAAGACACCTGTTGCAGCTTGCACTGATACAAAAGCATTCACGCACCGTAGCAGTAATGCTATCGACCCTGCGCCCCATCTCAGAAGCGGATACAACCAAATCAACAACAGGTGCGGTTGCACCGCCATGCTTGCACCATCTGCGAAAACTGCAGGATGCATAAGCCCAGGTTCTTGTCTGGTTACCATAAAACAGCTGGGGTCCAATTCAGGGCCCACCACAGCGTGACACATCGCTACAGCCCACTGCCCTTGAGGCTTTGATCATGCAGAAGATGCAGTCAACTGTCCGTGAGGTCAGTTTCATCAGGCTCAGTCGAGGCATCCTGCACAAGGTGTGTGTGTGTGTAGCTCACCTGCTGATGGCTCAAACCGCAGCTGGGCTACTGCACCCAGCACCACCTGCCGCTGATGCTTCAATTTCACGAACCACTCATGCACCTCCTGAGCTGACAGTTTGGTCTCTGCAGATGCAAAGATCTCGTGCAGCTGCTCCTCTGAGCCTCCTAACTGCTCCATGAGGTTGCCTTCTGGGGTGTGGTCCTGCAGGTCTGACAGCCTCTGCTGCAACCGTTGAGATGCTGAAGCTAACCTACTGCGCAGCAGCGCTGAGCCGCTGGAAGCGTTGAGCTCTGCAGCAGTACTGCTGCTGCCGGTTTCTGCAGCTCTGTTAGGTGCTGACAGCCTGGCTCTGAGGCCCTTCAGATGGCCGAAGTTGGTGTTGAAGTCCTGGCAAGCTGCTTCATATGCTTGCTTGGCCTTGACTTGGCCATGGAAGGGCGGCAAGCGCTCGCCGTCCGAGCATGTGTGGTCACCAAGGTCCATGTAGCTGCGGGGCTCTGTGGTACCATCTGTGAATATGGGGAGACCAGACTGCAGGAGGGAGAACACCTCCTCAATAACCTGGCGAGCACCTGCAGACAGCCACAAACCAACTGACTGTCCCAGTGTCGCTGTGGGCTGCACTTCATGATGGGATATGTGCTGGGTCTAACTCACTGCTAGGCACTGCTAGCACTTGCGGACCATGCACTCACTGTTCATCAAGCATTGTCATCGCCCAGCAGGCTGGCATATGCCAGCTGCAGTGACGCAAACAGCGAAGGGTACTGTATACTGGCACTTCAGCATCTTGCACCAGTACCTGCAACATCTGGTCCGCCCTGTCTGCTTCTGGATGAGAGCTGTGCCGCCAGCTGGTGCGCCACTCCTGCAGCCTCTGCAGCCAGCTTCAGCATGTAGCTTTTTGCTGAATCACTGATGGTGGCGGCGATGTCAAACTGAGCTGACACATGCGTAACCTTGCCTGTGCGGATGGGAAGGCTGTGAGCATCTGTGTACACCCCATAGGTATCAAGGAGCTGCGCGCCGCCGTGGATCAGCCGGTCGTGCTGCATGTGCAACAGGAGCAGACTGTGTGAGGTGATGCTCTGTGGGTTCTGATGTTATGACTCACCACTCACAGAGCTTCTATTACAACTTCCTGGCCACTGCCTATAAGGCAAGTCGTGAGCGAATAGTGTAGCATGCAACAGGGTGAGCAGCAACACTCATGCATTGTTTGTGAGCAGTGTGGCTACTGCTGTGTTTAGGAAAGGGCCGCACCTGTGGATGGCTGCTGACCCCCACCAGTCTGTCATATAGATGATGAACAAGCTTAGCTGGCAGTTCCTCTCCGGCAGGTACATCATCAAACGCCTGACACACACAAGCACAACGGCTTAGTTCACACAGCGGCTTGGTTCACACAGACATCAGGGCCACCCTGCAGGTACACCTGCACTTGCGTATGGTCATCACACATGACACCTGGGTGTTACTGTACTGCTTGCGTATCGTGGCATCCTGTGCCAGCATGTGGTTTATTTTTTATCCACCTATCAAGGCCTCTGCACAGTTGGGGTTGGATTGCTCAGAGACTGACACTCTGCAGCTGCTTGAGGTATCAACAAATTGGGTTCACAGTGTCAGGAACTTGCTGCGGCAGCCCCATATCATACCCACCCTCCTCCCTGCCTTGAGCAGCAGCTGTTGTATAAATCCACAGCTGTATCTTGCTGGCACCACCTTTGTCACATGTCGCTGTGGTGGTACGTTGTACTGCTGTCTGACATCACCGCGAGTCCTCCTAATCATGAGTGCTGTTATGAGTTGCTTCAAGGCCTGCAAAGGTTGATAGGGCCAGTAGGGTTACTTGAGTATTAGGGCCTTGTGTCAGCAACTATCAGGGTTAATAACTAATTGCAATTTGCAAGCTGTCAACACATGATGAATGCCAAGGAAAAGTTATGTGACCAACCATGTATTCATGGTCACAGATTTCAGCAACATTCATCCAGACACCTTAGTAGCTTGTGACATGTCGCCAAAGTGCAGACATGCGAGTGGACTATCCCACCAAGTCTGTCGACCTTGTTCTTGTGCACTCCACTTGTGACTGCTGGCATACTGAGCCACCATACGGCTGTGTGTTTACCTGTTTTGCATCAGCTGCTGCTTGCCAGTCACCGCAAGATTGCATTGCCTGCTTCACCAACGACGGCAGCCAGCCATCTTCCAGCTGAGGGTACCCACCACCGGCAGTGCTGTTGCTGCTGCCGCTGAACAGGATTTCTAATGCAGCAGTGAGCGCCGGCACCTCACGACCAGCAGGGAATGGCGTACCTGAGGCATACAGTGCACACAAGGCAGGGTTGCCCCGATGATTGATGGGTATCAAACAGGGGTACAAAGCATATCACACTGACAGGTTCTTTACTTTCTACGGAGTTGCCCAGTGTAATATAATTTCTATTACTGTCTGGTGCTGTCAGTTCAGTAGTAACACCCGGCTGGACCCAGGCACAACAATAGGCAGTGCCACGCATCAATACCACAACCCGTAACAGACCATCATATTCCTCACAAGGTTGTCAATCATTACTATTGCAAATTTTCAGCAGGTGCATAGGGCTGTGCCCAGGCAGTGAAGACGTCTTATGCACTGTCACAGACATAGCTGTGCAGGGGCTGCAATTTGGAAAACTGGTGACCATACAGCACCTCAAACGGACTAGCCAGCCCATGTGCCTTGCTCACGAATATCGTCATCATCATTACACGCTTAACCAGTAAGAATGCACACCCAAGAAAAGGCACAATCACCTGAAATGGTAACCCATTGCAGCCCAACCACTATGGCCAACACACAAGTAGCAGGGACCGGGTATGGCCAGATCAAGAACTGTTGAACACATGCCATAACGCCGATCATCACGTGTCACACACTGCAGCATCTGTTGCAGCTTGTTCAGCAGCATTATAGGAAAGAGACTGCCTCACGGCAGCTTCCACTGCTGAATGCGCTGGCGCAACTGCTGCTGATAGCTGTCGCCCTTAGATCGTTGCCTTGCTCACCTGACATCAAAAGCCTGTGCTCGGCTTTGATGGCCATCACCAATCGTCCCACATTGCTGTCTGTCTTGGTAATCCGGTGGCACTCATCAATGATCAGTCGCTTGAATGTGCCAATCTGAAGTCAACACACCAGCGAGGCTTTTGCAGTGCCTAGTTGAAGCTTCAGGCATCTGGAAAGCTACAAGCATGAAACCAATCTCCTCTGCGGCTATCTCCTGTGGTTACAGCTCAGCAGGGCTCAAGAGTTGCGACTCCAGCATGCAGTACTGGAGCTGGTAGGTATCGGCGTGACTGTGTGCATGACTCACACTGGTCACTCCGAGACTGCTGAGTCCCCTGCTGCTGATTGTTGATGCCCACCTGCACCAAGGGTGATTGAAGGTACGTCTCTGCACGCTGGCTGGCGGTCCTGCCAGTGCTGCGAGGAGCGGGGCTCAGATATGCGGACTCCAGCTGCATGAAAACAACAACAATGTTGCGAATGCAGTTAAGGAGTGACATCAAAGGAGGCAAGCTCTGATCGTACTGCTCTTGCAGCTTCGCACGGCGGCGGCCGCAAAAATAGACTGTGCAGGCTGTTGTGTGATGTGCAACCAGCCCAATGTGGTATTAGGCACTATGGGGTTTTAGCCGTGATCAGCTGCTGTTGCCTGAGCACAGTGCAGCAGTGTGGTATCAGCCATAAGACTTCCACATCCGCCTGTCACAGACGTACTGACATGATGCCCTGGTTCCTCCCAGTTGGGTTGATCTGCACTGCAGCTGCAATGACAGCTCATGTGCAGCTGACAGATTACTGACGGTGGGAGAGACTGAGGACACCTAATCAGACCACACAGTAAACATACTGTCCTTCAAGCATGCAGCTAGGACCTCAGCTGAGACCAGCCGGCAGCTTACCTCAGCATCCTCAAAAGACATGATGATGACGTCATAACGCTTCAGCATGTCCGAAAATGCCTGCCTCAAGCTGCTGAATGGCGCTAGCTTGACAGCGCGCTTGGCCTCCGCGGCCTCACGAGCAGTCGTGCCCTGGGCCCTGTTGTAACGGGTGGCACACACAGCTGTATGAGATACATCTGATACCTATAGCCCTTATTCATTGCCGGGTAATGAGCATTGCAGTTCGGCACTGATGCCTGCTAACAGCTGCCTCGACAGCAGTGGCAGGATCCCAAAGGACAGACCAGCCTGGCCTTCAGCAGCCGTAGCGTCAAACAAACGGGCTGATCCGCTACAGAGGCTCATAGAGGTCCCAGGTCATGCACAAGACAACCAGAATTGTATGCTATGCAGCTCAGAGCAATCACAAGAAAGCACACTTGCCTGGCATTTGTCTCTGCCTGCGCCTGTGCCTCCTTCCATTGCTTCTTGAGTGCTTGTGGTGTGAGCGCCTCATACCTCTCTCCCTTACTGTCAGATGAACAGAACTCTTGCCTGCAAAAACAGCCAAAAACATAAGCTCATGAGCAACATATAACGCCATCAAAGGCGATGGCAAGTTCAGGCACACGCTCAGTCTCAACACCAGAGTCATGTTGCATGCGCTGCTGGCCAGAACAAACTCAATCAACGTCCAGGTACAGATGGTGTAGTGCCGTTACACAGTTCCCGATGCAAGGGGTATACAGTACACTTGTGCATGAGACTGGTAACACACTATGGCACGAGCATGCTATCTGAGCAGGCTGTCAGTGATAACAAACATTTGTGGTTCGGACTGCTAAGTCTGCTAGTGGGTGCTTACGGTGCACTCGCATGTCTTGCCAGGCCTGTGTAGTTGAGCACAGTGAGGTTGCTGTGCGTCCTGATCTCAGCCATCCACTGCCCTGCCACCACAGCTGGCAGCAAGACGAGCGTCCCCAGCTGGCCTGGGAGGGCAAGATACAACACAACACTGTGCATGTTGTGGATGGCATCAGATTGGCCTGGGCACTTGGAGACACATGCTAGAGTCGTGGGCTAGGCCTGTCTAGCTTTGACACCCAGCAAACGTGGCAGATAGGTCCCATGGGTCCAGCCGTTCTTGGCTGTGTAGTGGGTGACAGGAACAAGGTAGGGACATGGGATCATGCAGGATGCCCGGCAGGCACATCACCCTTGCATGCCGTTGTGATTCACAGCTCCGCTTTACCGCGCACAGACAGGCCCACAGGCCCCATGCCATTGTTGTATCGAAAGCAGACTGACGTGACAGTGTTGCAGTGGCCATCACTCACCTTGCTCCCTGGGGTTGCCCACTATGGCACCCACCGCCACCAGTGTTTTGCCCAGGCCCATCTCATCACCTAGCATGATGGCTGATGGAAGCTGCAACACACAGACAGGGATGTATGTTCCTGGATGTGATCAACTTAGCATGTTTCTAGTGATGTGAGAACAAGTTGCAGCCTGATAACCTCTCTGATGTCATGCAGGTGTGTCTTCCGATGCTCAATAAACCTGTCTTCTGCAAGATCGTACGAGCATCGAACCGGCAAGCTAGTGGATTAGCCAATGCATGTGTGTCACTCTCCCAACCTGAAGTGACACTTGTTGGCCGCTCCGATCGACCAGGATTTGCTTGGGCTGTTTTTCGTTTGCTATAATGAGGCGTATTGCCTCCTCCTGGAAGGGCACTCTGTCCACTGTCTGCTTGTATCTTTCGTCTCTGCAGGACGACAGGTCAGCACATGCAAGTCATGTAGCAGATGGGCAACAGAGACAGCTGCCATTCTTATAAATGCTGTTTGGGCCCGGCTGATGTCGCGATAACACCAAGCACAACTCCAAGTCCCTGGTTAATCAGCTGAGGAGGCTGGATATGCCAGGTCATGCTCATGTACTGATTGCTGGCACGCATGCAACCAGCGCTGCTTGAAAGACTTGAGATAGTCCTGGCAGCAATAGCCACGATCTGCTTGTGCTGCTCAGTGTGTTGGGCTGCACCTGTTGCCTGCTGTGCAGTCATTTGCCGCACCTCAAAGCGCTCCTTTCCAACTTGACCAGCGGTGTGATGGCCCTGTTGGCCGCCTCATACAGCCCAGTCACAGTCAGCGGCAAACTCTCAACTGCCATGGGTGCAGCATCAGTGTCATTGTGGCCTCCAGCAGCATTTGGGGTGACTGGCACGTCATCACACCCAGCATCTGCATGTCCTGCTGCTGCTGGTGTTGGTGCGTTGCCTGCTGCTGGTCCCTGTGGCGTGCTGGGTGCAGCTGCTGAGGGCGTCTGCTGTTTGCAGCAACCACGTAATACAGGTTGAAGTCAGTTCTGTGAGCTTACGAGGCATGTGTCAGCAGCAATGACAGAGCACAATGGCAGGTGACAGGCTGGAAGGTGCTGCTGTTGCAGTGCTGAGGGCACAATGATCACAGCAGTACAGCATTCAGGCTGCTTTTACAGTGTTGCTGAGACCAGTTCTGAAGGATTCCATCCTAATAGCCACTGCAACGTACCCCAAAAAGGCGCAGTCTGGATTCCAGCAAGTCCCGTCCTGCTTGCTGAAATGCTTGATAGCTGGGCCAATCCTGCTGCGGCCACAAACCGGCCTCTCGCCAAGCTTTCAACGTGCTGAGCTTGTCAACACAGCTAAGACCAGCTGGTGCTGTGAGGGATGAGACGCAGTGTTCGTAAAGTTCATCCTGATCGGTTCGATGTAGCAGGTCCCCCCACTCTTTCAAAGCAGCAAGTTTGTCTGCCAGGCGGCAGTCTAGCGCCTTGAAGGCCTCCTTACACTGAGTAACAGACTTTACGATTAGTTCCTCATCTGCGAAACAATCGTGCTCTCGCAGAATGTCGAGATACTTGTGAATAGAATCGATGGAGCCAAGGTCCATCGGTTCCTCCATCTCGATAGCGCCAAGCCACAACCGCAAGACCTGATAGTAGATATATTACATGTTTATGCAGCCAATGAGAGGTCACGAATTCTACACTGAGAGCGATTGAAACACGGCATGCTGTGCTCTTCTTGAGCGACTCGTTCACTTGCCCACGGGTGCTGCGGTAGAGGTGGAGCTGAAAGGATGGCCTGGAAGTGCGACTTGCAAGCAATGATGCTCATCAGCCTGGGCAATGCTGCGGTACAACTTTGAGCCGGACTTAGGTCGTATAACCATTTCAAGCTCAACCTGAAGGGCGATGGACGCGTCAACAGTGCGTTGATAAGCAAGAAAAGTGTATAAGTCTGCTTCGTTCAGGCCTTCATGCAGCCTTGCCTCTTGCCGCAAAGGCTCTGGCACATTACACCGTGTCAGTGACTGCCGGAAAGCCGCTGGCCGGCCGGTCGTGCGATGGCTATAGCTGCCTATAGGGCAGGCCGTGTGCCCGTTGAAGCCACTCGCTGCTTTAAGGTGGCGCCAGCTATCCCTGTCACAGCCCACTAGCTACTGAATGGACCGAGTCGCCGTGATTGATTTGTTCAGCAAGCCGTCTAGGCACTTTGTGGATGACACCTGTCGCACACGACAGCTGATACTAAACTCACCTAACGAGGAACAGTGACGCATACCAGAAGTAAACCTTCATAATCATTATGCCGGGTGGCATGCTCGATTCGGCGGATAACGCAAAGCCCAAATCACCAGCCTCGTACCATCAACCAGACTGTCAGATTTGGAGCACTCGGTGGCAGACACTCAACTACAACAGAAGTAAAAACTTCATAATACTTTGTGAACATGGAGAACAAGCATGGATCACAGGCAGAAGTATTCATGCTGGTGAACAAAGCTGTCGAGTGTGACACCACAAAGTGAGGTCATCCTTGTAAACCTATGAAGGGTTCTGAAGGTTCACTGCCTGCGTACATGCTAGGCGCTGCTTATCATCCCTCAACTCACAGCCCATTTGGGCCCTTGACGTCACTATTGGCTCAACCCGGTTGCTGAAAACCAGACCGTGCAAGGGACCCGAATCATCTCTACGCTTTGCAGCAAACGACCTTGGTTCTTGTCATAGCCCAACGTCCCAAAGCATGGTCATGTTGCTGCTGAGGGCCAGTAGCACTACTTTGGTTTGTGCTCGTTGACTGCCTTCTGCAACTCCAGCATCTTCTCTGCGGAGCTCAAAGAGATCATGCACACTTCAACCTGCATGAACAATACGAGCACCCAGGTATAGTGACGAATGTTCACTGTTCATTGTCACAGTGAAGCATGGCGTATAGAACTGTACAATGTCGGCGCATCTCTTCAAGCCAAGGCCTGTTGCAAATGAGCAGGGTGAGGAGCCTACCAGAACAGTGCCTGGTCCGCACATCTAGGCCAGACAGGTTCCCCATCAACTTTGACCTTGTGGAAGGCTGCATATGCCCAGGTATCCCCAGGCATTGGGTCATTGATGAAGTTCATCGCACCCACTATACGGCACTTGGTGCGCAGATAGCACCGTGTCACATCACATCACCAGCACGGTATCAAAATCCAGGTACAAGTTTTTCGTGTCCACACAGAGTGCATACTGCCAATCTACCCATAGACTGACTTGCACTCAGCTAGCCCACATTTGCGCCACAGCAGTGCAGGGCCAAACGGCTGACCAGACTGACATGCTTTCAGCCAGATACACAGGCCTGCTCCAAACAGGCCAGGCTCGTGCGTTATTACCAACACTCTGCTTATTGCACACTCACCGAGTACTTGGGTCCTGTTGTTGCTGGTGCCGGATCAGTTCCTACTGGTGGTAGCTCATATGATATGACTGTCAGACTCATGCGACACCGCTTGGGCTGCTCAGGGACTATGTGCACCTCTGTAGCCTTGGCTAACCGGGATGACACCAGTGGCTTGCCCTGCAATTGCATCACGAGGACATGTAAAGCTGAAGCACTATCCGCCAGGTGGCTCATGTGGTGACAACCCATGCAGTCAATGTCCCGTATGGAACGTGCAGTTGCGCTGTTAATGCTAGTTGCTGCCTGTAGGCACTAACAATGTCCGATGCCATCAACCAGCTATGAAATGAGAGGGTGCTCTGCAGCACTGTCTTGTTGCAGCTGAACCTTCCCAACACTCTTTCGGGTGGCGTACCCCATGCATGGCACGACAGCTCTTGCCAGCGCATCTAACTTGTTTGCATTGGCTCAGTCTCTTTTACCATTGAAGGAGTGTCGACCAAACAGACTAAAATGCACAGAATGTGGTACCAGCACTGCTTCATACGGCCAGCAGCTGCAGCTTATGCATGTGTTGGTGTCTGACCAGAAAGTGCCGACTCTACTGCAGGCTACGGCAGCTCAAGCAAGTCAAGGCTGAGGCCACGTAACAGCTTCATTACTCAGCTACCCACCCCATCATTTGTGAATGTAACATATGTACTGCTGTCACTGCCATCCTTTTTTTGCCTGACTGTGAGCACACCCACTCCCTTCGGATCCCATTCAGTCTTGCCGTCGTTGTGTCGCCTCACATGCAGACGAGCTTTGCCATTGAAGAACACCTGCCATGTGTTTTCATCAACCTGCATGCATTGCCCACCAAATCCATGACATAGCAATTCAATTGCAAGTCAGAGGGCTGTTTGTTTGATACATGAGGGCAGCATAGGCTTGCTACACGTGCTGCACCATGTTTGCGCATCAGCTAACACACACAGCTGCTGGACTGCAAAGCAGGCATATGCATGCAAAAGCACATGTAAAGCTGCTGTATGATGTTGTTTGTCAGAAGCACAGCAGGTACAGAAAGTAGTCCAGGGCAACAATAGACTGATTGACGCAAAGCACAGCCTGAGTTGACGTACTGTGATTTCTGGCTTGTACTTTGCTGGTGCTTCTTCTTCTGCGCCATCACCCTCGCCGCCACCAGCAGCATCACCACCTACGCACACCCAGCAGGAGACCATCCACAGCGGTTATGTGACCGGTGTTCCATCACACTGTAGCCACGTAAGTAGCATGCGGTCCAGAGTCAACAGCACAAGTTGCACATGTCACAGGGGCCTTTTGCCACCAAAGCAACAGGAGAAACTGCAACCCAGAATTTGAAGCACAGTGTGCGGCACTGCTGACCCAATGCTGCAATGCGGTGAACAAAGCTGCAAAGCTGCCACCGCATAGAACAATCAGCTCTGTTGCAGATCAAGCCCGGTTTCTCACCTGCTGCTGCCGCTGCTGTCCCCGGTGCTGGGAAGCCAAACATGCTAGGCGCAGATGTGCCCGCAGCTGCAGTGCCAGCTGCAAACGGGAAGATTGGACTGCTGTTGCTGGCTACCCCTGCTGCTGACGTGGACGGCAGCGCCCCGAAAGTGAACCCACTAGCCGGAGTGCCGCTGCTTGCTGCTGTCCCTGGTGTGGTGCTGGTGCTTGCAGGAGGCGTGGTGCCGAAGCTAAACCCTCCCACACTGCTGGGGTATGGACTCGCTGAGGGTCTGGAGCCATCTGCTGCTGCTGTGTCACTGGTGTCTGCTGCTGCGGCTGCCGGTGTGCTGCTACTGCTGACTCCAAAGTTGAAACCTTTGGTTGCTGGGGCTGCGTCTGCTGCTGCAGGAGGCTTCTGGCCAAATCCTGCGGGTGATGGGGTACTGCCAGATTGATTCACACCGAATGAGAAGTTTGCTTGTGCTCCGTTGGATGTGCCTGCTGCTGAGGTTCCTGCTGCTGTTGCTGCAGGAGTGCTTGCGCCCCATTTAATCGGCTCAGGAGACGGAAGATCCTTGTTTCCTGCACCGTTGGGTGTAGCTCCCGGAGTTGCGCCAAATGTGAACCCTAAGCCACTGGCAGGTGCAGGAGTGTGTCCTGCATCTGTTGTGTTGGTAGTGTTATTTGGGCCTGGTGTAGTTACAGCTGCTTCCAGTGCTGCACCAACTGCTGGTGTAGGTGCAAAGCTGACAGACTTCCGGCCCCCAGCTGCTGCCCCAGTTGAGCGGCCTGTGTCTGCTTCTAAGCTGCCTACTGCTGCTGCAGCTGGTGCTGGCGTCCCAAACAAGTTGTTCGCCAGGGGCGGGCTGCTGCGGTTGCTGCCTGCAGATGCACAGGATCCACAGTGGTGGGTCAAGGGACGAACCGAACAGCCTTCGGTGGAGCTGGAACCTCAGCTTCCAAACTTTTGTGGCATTCACGGCTGGAGATGTGTTCTGCTCATTGCCGCCGTGCATATGTACATGGCATGGTCCAAACGAACTGTCCCAGGGACTCCTACAGAGCATGTGACTGTTCGGCGGTTGAATGCCTTTGCCCCCTCCTATTCAGAACTCCGTAACTCACCATTCTTCAATATGTCCTGAAAGTCATCCACCAGCTTGTCAGCATAG
>NSMO01014564.1:0-17163 GCA_002588565.1 Coelastrella sp. UTEX B 3026 | reverse complement strand
CCTGAACTGCTGCCTGAAGCCTGGCTTGAAGTTCAGTCACCTAAAAGCGTATGCAGTAAAGCATGGCAGAGCAGAATCAGCAACAAATTGCTGTGCAAGAGAGCAAAAGCAAACTTCACTGGCGTAACACAGAAGACCAGCTAAAGCCCAGCAAGCAACAGGTACACCACAAGCATGAAAGCTTACCTCATTGGCTACCACCTCCCTCTTGACAATGTCTGCCCGACTCTCCACAGCTGCCACCTCAGCAGCGTACTGCTCCACCCTCTTGTCAAACTCCTTTCGTCTGGCTTTGAGGGCTGTCTCAAACTGCCTGTGCTCCGTGCTTGCCTTGGTGCCAGCCTCACGTAGGACATCACTGAAACGTTTGGGCCACTCATAGGCTTTGCGGGCATACTCAAAGTCCTCATCAGGTACAGAGAACCTGTGTTGAAATGGAGGGTTCGAAAACTGTGAGTAGCCTAGAAGGAATTTTCAGAGCACGCAGTGCCCTGCAGGCGGCCCAGCCCCATCACAGTCAACTGGAATGTTTTGGAGCCACTTGTGTCTGGTGGACGATATCACTATTTGACAATGGGACTTGCTGCTTGGCACGCACCTGAACCTGAGCAAAAAGTCATCCCTGTTTTTGTTGACAGCAATCCCATCCTTGAGCTTCTCATTGTCAAGGTTGCACTTGCTGATAAGCTTCTTGAGTGCCAAGACCTCCTCGCCACTGTGAGCTGTCTTGCCCACTTCTGTTGTCATAACCTACAACAGCAGACATAGCTGACCTTGGTACTCATGTGAGCAATAAAGTGATTAAGGCCATCCCTGCCAGCGATGGCTGTGCATACACAGCCCTTTCGAGTTGATGACGTCTGCTAAACATGCACTGCCAGCAGGACAGCAGGTGGTCATCTGCAGGAAGTGTGGCGGTTGCAAGCAGATAACGTACTGCAGGTCTCTGAGATCACCTGGTACTCATCAAACACACGCAAGTTGCTCTCCCTGGTGGCTGTGCACACAAGGTCCAGCAGGTTGTGGATGGCTGCTTCTGCAGCAGCTACCAACTGATCCTTGAACTTGCGGCACTGTACAAGATACAGCCCTGCAGGATGGACAAATGGCACAGCCATGGCTGTTACAGTGCAGTTGATCTTGTAAAGATGGGCAACAAGGTGGATCCCTCATGGCACAGCCTGCAACAGCAAGCACTGAGTGTGGAACGACGCACCACAGATCTGCTGTGCCTGGAACATGCTGCCTCCGAGTCAGAGAAGTCTGTTACAGTACCTGTTCTTACTGAGTCCGTGCACAGGAGTCGTATTGACTGCACAGCCTGCTGCAGCCGCTCAATTTCTGCACCAAATTTTGCCAAGTCAGGAGAGTCGACGCCACCAGCACCTGCATAGACATCAGCGACAGTCACTGGCTGTACATCACGCATGAACAAGCACATCACGCATGAACAAGTCCCCAAGTGGCAGAGGAGACAGGAATACAAACACCAGGCTGCAACCATTGCGAAATGGTGATGTAACAGGATGCAGCTGCAGTCAGCCAAAGGTACTCCCATGCTGGTCAGATCGGCTACAGAGCCGTGTCACCTGCAGCAAAGCTGTGTGCATGCTCCGTAGGGTCCAGATGTAGCAGGTACAGGTAGGGTTCAAACAGGGCCGCAAGCTCCTGGGGAGCAGCCTTATTTGCATCTATGATTGCCATCAGCTCCTGCAGTTATCCAGCAACAGCCACATAACGACAACCACACACGTCCTCCGCTGGTACCAATAATCTATGGTGTTTGTGAGGCCGAAGCCACCCCATCAGGCGCCAATCCTACATCTCACAAGGTATCATACCATGCTTGAAACAAAACCTCAAGCCTGTCGCTGCAGCATTGCCATCACAACCCATCAACAAAAGGTGCAGACTTCAGCAGCACTGTTTGTCACCTTGACAACATCCTGTACAGACTCCTCGGTCAGCCCAGTGCTTGAGATTACTGTCGGGTTGTTGACGAGTGCAGCAATGTTGGTGACAGCCGGTGGCGCTGATACTGTGCTATTGCTGATGCTAGCAGGTGATATTTTGGGCAAACCCAATGCTGCAACAGCTGCCCCCTCCACAACAGACAAGACCGCAGCCTGGGTGTCTTGGAAACTGGGTTGAAAGCCTATACTGCCTGCAAATGGACATGACAGCATGTACTCAACATTACTGCCCTGCTGACCAAGGCCAGGTACTGGCTCAAACATCAATGACGGCATATAGGTTTTGGATATGCTTGCAGCAATGCACACATGTAGTTTGGACACACGCTGAAAGTGTGTTGACAAGACGGGTGGCCTAAGCAGCAGCACCCACACAACTCACCCTGCTCTGCTGTCAGTTCTGTTTCAAAGACAGGAAGACAGCTCCAAAGCTGCTTGTCCTGCTGCGGGTCCAGTGCGTGTACTGCCTTGTGCTGCCTAAAGAAAGCTAGGTAATCCTGAAGAGTGCTGCTTACTAGCCCTCGCAACTGATTGCTTTGCAACGTCGCAACAGCCCTGCAAACAGCACAGACAGCACGCAACTTTCCAAGCAGTCACCACCCCTAGCAACACCTGGCCAGCCATCAAAGGCAGACCAGGTGGTTTGTTGGACTGTCTACCAGGAAGCATTTTGCTGTAGACGGCTGAATGAAAACAACCTGATGGGCATGCCTGCACTACCTGAAGTAAGCATCTGTGTCGCCATTGATGGGGACAGGCGGCAGTCTCCTGAACACGTCAAGGCACTTGGGCAGCCAATGACTCCAGAGCTGACCTTTCACTTGCTCAGTCGTGGACTGCTGATACTGCTTGAACCAGTCAGCCTGTAGCCACAGCAACCGTGAGTGCAGTCGATGAGTGGGCGCTGAAAGTGTACTGCCGGCTCATCAAGAGAAGAGAGAGACAGGCTGCAACAAAACCAGATTGTTGGCAGTGAAAAGGCCGGTAGGTGCTTTGTGGGTTGGCTATTGAGGCCTGTGTCTACCACTTGCCTTGACAGGCAAGCGGTCCAAGAGGTCCGGACTAGCTACATCCAGCAACCTTGCTGCTACATAACCACTCTCATGCCACAGTCTACTCAGCTCCAGGGCATTGGGGCTGAGCGTCTGCAGAGTCCAAGCGATATCCTCCCTGCAGCAGCAATTAACAGCACATACAAGTCAACCCTTCTAAAATTGCAGCTTCTACAAAGGGCATTGAGGGTTTCAGTAGGTACTCTCTGCATGATAGCTCAATTTGTGTGTCTGTATACAAGAATAGCCAGACAAGTGTTGCTGTTAGGTTTGAGCTTGTGAAAACTACTGGCTCATTCCACACCTGGCCAGTGCTACATGTTCATGCCAATCCCTTGGCAGTTGCCTGTACACCAGCCGCATGTGTGATACAGGTCCAATAGGTGGCCCAAGCGGCCCTCTGCCATAGTTACGGGGCACCAGCAGGGGCTCCAGGCCCTCTAAGCCCAGTCGTTGTCTCTCCAAAGGACTAGCTACAATGTAGTCTAGGATGGCTTTTTGCACTGCTCTCGTATATTCAGACCGGACCTCACTCATTGAACTGCTTATCAAGTCATCATAGAGTGTCTGCAGGACACGTAACACAAGACATAGTCACAGTCAAAGCCATTCTGCAGAAGGGGGAATTGGCAAACTGTGCAACACCTGCTGGCGCCTAGAAGCTGGGCGCATCATAACCATGGCATACTCAACATGGGCAATAGCTGCCAGGTACGGAGAGATCGCCAGTGCACAAGCTGAGACATCTCAACCATATGGTGTGTCCACCTTACAGGTTTGGATCAAGCAGGAAAGCCTAACATTCAACGCTACAGGTGGCCTACCTGACTAACATTGGGTGGAGGCTCATTTGGGACCATAGATAAGGCATTGCCCAGCCACTCCTCTCGAAAAGGAGCTATGTGTCTGGGATCTATGCCCAGCTCTGCATAGTAGTGATATCGGAGCAGAGCATCTACTAGTGCTGGTTCGTCTGCTGCTGTGACTTGCACTGATGGCAAGTTTCCTGCACACATGACATGAGCAGCAAATGATGTCCTGTTACTTCTGGGACGCTGCCACACAGTGATGTCACTCTTGCAGCACACCAGTTGCTGCTGTAGATGAGACAGAGCACTGCAGAGTTATGAGGCAGGTGCAAGAGCTGACTTGGTATGGGTCTCTTGGTACTCCAGCACTGCTGCATCAAGGCTGCGCACAAGCACCAGACTGCATACCTGCCCCCAAATGCTGTTGTTGTGGCTGCTGTTGGTCCTGTGGCTGTGCGTGCTGCTGCATCAACTGCTGATGCAAGTGTGCTGATTGGCTCATTAGTGGTGCTGCCTGTGCCTTGTGGTTGCCATGGCTTGGGC
The DNA here is from genome assembly GCA_002588565.1 of Coelastrella sp. UTEX B 3026. NCBI lineage: Eukaryota > Viridiplantae > Chlorophyta > Chlorophyceae > Sphaeropleales > Scenedesmaceae > Coelastrella > Coelastrella sp. UTEX B 3026. Next base: position 12,786 of record NSMO01014564.1, on the reverse strand, counting down.
TGGATGCTCGGCCAGCTGACAAAGCTGCTGCTGCTGTGGGAGACAGCGAGTTGGCGTGACTCGGGCTGAGCGGCCTACTGCTGCTGTGAGGGCTGCGTATGCTGGCCAGAGGCTTGGGAGAGACCGCAGCTTTTGTCCGAGGCGCTTGAGGGTCCTGCAGCGCAAATGACGTGTGGTTGACAACTTTTGCTTGATTGCAAATCTGATGTGAGATATCTGGTGCAGGAACAAACTGCAGGAACACCTACGCTGCGAGCAACAGCTGGTATACAACTGCGTTGAGATCAGCGACGGCTGTGCACGCTACTTTGTAACAGCATGCCTGCTGAAGGTCATCAAGCTGGCGCTGACAACTGTGACACCTGTGGACTAAGAGCTGCCTACCTGGGGGAACTCCTCAAACAGCATGCCAGCAGCTGCCATTGATGCAGGGGAGTAGTGCACCCCAATCCTGTTGCTAGGAGCATGATAAGCCTGGTCGGCCCTGTCACCATATGTGGCCGCTTTAGTAAAAAGGGCCTTGTCATTGATGACCGGTGGTAGCTTGCGCCGCTGCTGCACCACCTGCAAACACCACATGCTTAATATGGGAGCTGCTGCAAGGATGTCACATCCTATCTCCAACGTATACTGACGGGTCTGCTTACCTGCAGTGCTATCTGGTGCTCTTGATTGCATACAAAGGCTTCCTCTGTACTGCTTACTGTGTTATCAGAAGCTCCATGCTGGCCACCCTGCACCAGGCACGCCAAATCGTTGCTGTTTACAGCATATATTGGGAAAGGAACCTTTGTTCAGGCTGCTCGCAGCAACTTACGTGCACGGACGATTTGCCTGCTATGAAGTCTTTCAGCACAAACACCAGAGGGTGCTGAAATGGGTTATACGTTGGACCTGCTAGGGCGTCCGCGTCCATAATGTCTATCTATGGCATCTAGCAGCACGCAGCTGACTTCGGACTGCACAGTGCAGACTTCCGGCCATCTGTTTTGGCGCAGAATTCAAAATAACGGCCAACAAGCAGGCGGGCGAACAGCCTTCCCGTGCGCTCTCTCTAAACGCCTTGACAAAATTGGTTTGGCTCGTGTTTCGCAATCGCATTCTGCAACGACTGGTGGTCTTCTGTAACAAGTCAAAGGCTGTGTCAGCTGTTCAAGTATTGCCATGCTCCAATTCGTTCCTTGATCGTTATGCGGCTTGCAAGCGCACAATGATTCTCAGGCGCATTGTTACAGATCACGGCTGCACCGAGCATTTCCTGAAGAGTTCATAATCAGCATCGTTGTGGGCTATGCAGCAAACAGCATGAGTTTGCCACCAGCCGCTGTCGTACATGCCGACTGCTTATCACTCCCCTTAGGCATAAGTTCAAATGACCGTGGTCCTTTCCCTGGGCTGTTCCAATCCGTCACCGACTTTGGTATCTTTGGAAAGCCGAAAGCAGCAACCAGCAGCAGCCTCGCCCGAACTTGCGCACCGAGCGCATGCATGTGGCTCAGTGCCTGCTCCCTTGCCCTGGCAACGTACTATGCCTATCCGTAGAGTCAGCATTGATCAGGCCTAGACCAACTTCAATTACAGTAATCATGGCTGAGCCAATGCAGCAAGACAGATGTGCTGGCGAGGCTGAGATGCTGTGCAGCAGCGTCATGTTTCCAGGGCCTGCAGCAAGAGAAGTACACTCTCGAACATGCCATCCACCCTTGATCAGCAACGACCAGAATGGGTAGTGTCTATGCCTATGTAGTAACGAATAAAAACTTGCATGCACGTGATACAAAGGAAGGCATTAACAGTGCCGTTGAACAAACAAAAAGAACCTGCACTGCAGCGATGCAGGCACAACTAACAAGTAGCATGCTTGATGGAGCCATGTCTCTTGCCTGCTTGCAGGAGTTTATAGCAAGCGCCAAGTAGTTGCCAGAGACAACACTAGCCAGAACACCGCCTGCGCCACCATGACATGATAGCACTGTAGAAGCATGGTCAAACAGGCGCTTGCAGCATCAGTGTCCAGGGTGCTGCCCATCCTAACACAATCAACAACCCAAGAGAACGACCATGGCCATGACAAGTGTGCAACAGCACATCAATCAAGCACGGTAGCAACAAATGCCAGAGCAGCAGCACACGCTGACTGGTCATTGCTGCGCACAGTGTGCAGTACACATTGTGACAGCAGCTACAATAACAGTGTTGACAAACAGTTGCAACCCTGGAGGGGCCCTGCATGATTGCGCGTTTCAGAAGCTGACTCTGTGCCAACAAAACTGTACTAAACAACATGCATTGTATCCAATGTGTTGAAGCCCGCACAGCAGTAGCATCAAGCAATGATCCTGCGCCTACAAGACCCTAACTTAGCTGAGCTAACGGATGGGACAAGCTGAGACCTGATTGGGTTCTCATTACCGAAAACGCACAAACACTACTACCATGTCACCCGAGCCGCAGGGGCTGAGCTGCAATACCGTTGATATCATGGAAATAAGGGTGTGTCAGCGCCTGCCGTGCAGTGATGCGAAGCTGGGGGTCGTATACAAGCATCCTGCCCAGCAGCTCTTGACCCAAGGGATCTAAGTTGGGACAGATTTCTTGAAAAGGCACAGGTCTCCACTTAGGGAACGTCTCTTTCCAGTCTGGGAGGTTGCGCACACCTGGCCATACGTTCTCATCAGGGGTGCCCAGCTTCATGAAGATCTTATACAGCTCGTCGATCTCCTGCAAACAGCAGAAGAAGGGCATCAATCTTGTTTTGAACAAATGCACGGACCACTCAAGACACACTCGAGACACACTACTTGAGCACATGGCAGCAGCAGTAGGTAATGCCAGAAAGCATGTGCCCAGTAGTCAAGCCAGAACTTGCAGTGGCACGTGGGGCTGAAACACACATGTTATACTGCTATATTGTATCCCGATGCAGTTGACGGCACTGGGACTAATCAAAGCTCTTCAATGGACAACTGCAGCCCTGCTGTTAGTCGTACAGGCAGCCAAAGGTCCAGTACTGGTATGCAGCAATAGCCATAGCCCTACTGCAGATCCTTAGCATCTGAGGCACAGCTAAAGGCAGTGCCTACCGCAACTCACCGAGTCCCCAGGGAACAGCGGCCTGTGGTTGATCATCTCTACAAAGATGCAGCCGATTGACCAGATGTCTACAGGGGTGGAGTACGTCTTGGCACCAAGCAGGATCTCTGGCGAACGGTACCACAAGGTGACGACCTATAGCATCGCAGACAGGGCACTTGGTCAGTGAGTGGTGTACTGCTGCAGTAGCTCGCTTGCAGCTGTGCAAAGCTGCCATCTGCACATTACAGGCATCTGCTGCTGGGAACGGCAGTCGACCCATGTTTCTCTCAACCACTGCTCCAGGTTCAACAGATGCCAAACCAGAAACCCCCAGGGTGTCACCGTTCCACTACGTTGGCAAGGATGCAAGCTACACGGCACATCTCAGTGGATGCATAGCACCAGATCACGATTGCAAAACGCTGCTGTTGACCCACCTCGTGTGTGTATGCACGTACTGGTATCCCAAAAGCACGAGCAAGACCGAAATCTGCCAGTTTGAGTTGGTTGTTTGCCCTGTCTATAAGCAGGTTTTGTGGCTTGAGGTCACGGTGTAGAATCCTGCAGCATACAATTGCAACACACAGTTAGTGGCGATACAGTGGTTAGACCAGGGTGTAACCAAAACATGCCGCAGAGGTCTGCAAGACACGCCTGCTTGTGACACGAACTCTGCTACTGCGAACGGTAGCCTGCTGCACTTGAGCAAGCAATACTTGTAAGTCCACAGCTATTGCTGAGCTGGCAGATCATTGGCAATTAGCCTGCTGCTCACCGTCTCGAGTGGCAGTAGGCTATCCCAGAAAGCATCTGGTACAAGTACAGCTGCAGTGCACACGACACCATGAAGCAGTCGGTCAGTGCTGAGTGGCCACAACCTGTTTGGGGGCTGGCTGCCAGGATAGACGCCCAGGCTGCCATTGCAGAAGGGGCCGCGCAGGGCGTCAAAACTGAACATGCTATACTGCAGCTGCCACATCGCCGTCATCAAACAGCAACTGCCAAATCACATCAATATTGCCACCAACAGCTGCTGCATCTACCTTTATAAGCCTATGGTCACTGCTGAAGCCTGGCAAAGCATCCATGAGCTTCTTCAAATCTAGATCGAGGTACTCGAACACTAGATACAGCCGCCGGTCAGCATGTATCACATCATACAACCTGCAGGACAGAAGGGGTGCCCAGCCAGAGGGTTAACCTTGCTGATGGCTGATGTGCAGCGAAGGCCCTGCAAGGCTCTGCCTAAAAACGTGTCACCACTACATACGGGGCTGTCACGTGCTCCTTATCACAATCACACCAGCTGCTGAGGAGAAGTAGTGTGCGGTGTGAGAAGCAAGGCAGAGACAGCAGCAGCAACCTCCGGTCTCCAGTTTATCTGCAGAGCATGCCAGATTGAGGACATCGACTGCAGCTCAACGTTGCACTGTGATGCTATGGAAGCCATCCCAACAGTATATTTGATACATGCTGTTTTTCTGGGGTGAGCCGCCCACCTGACTACATTCTGATGGTTCAGCTCCTTGAGCAGTGCTATCTCCCTGATTGCTGTGCTAGGAACACCCTCCTCTTCTTGCTCTAGACGTATCTTTTTCAAGGCAACTATCATGTTATTCCTTGTGTCTCTGGCTTTGTAAACCACACCATAAGTACCCTCGCCCACCCTGTCTATCTTCTCATACTGCAGCAGCAAGAAGCGCCAAGATGAGATCATGCGGAGCTGCACAAGTCAGCTGTGCGTTGATCTCCCCAGCCTCCACCTTTTCCATGTTTCAGAGGCCTGCAACGGGCCCCGTACGCGCGAGGACCAACTGCCCGCCCTTCAGCGTTCGATACTAGGTTGAATGTGCCATACAGTCCCTTCGCCGTTGCAGCCTCGTCGAGAGGTTTTGACTTAGCAAATACAGCAACACACTGTGGCCCTGTCTGCTGATACTGCCGTTGTCAGTAAGCGTTCGGAATATAAACACGTCGATCTTCTTGCCTGTTCAGGAGGGACGGATCGACAAAAACAATGTACGTAGGAAGGATGCAGTCGTTTCATGAATTGCATTAGGCTTGACGGCAGACCTCAGCGGTCCTGCTTGCGGCTGCAACGACGGGTGAAAGTTGAGCGGTCGCAGGGCCAGGCAACGATTAACACAGCAATACATCGGAAAGCAAGAAATGGAGGCCGGACATCCGACTGTAGTGTGAAGGCTTTCTGCCTGTGATTGCCACCTCCATAGCTCACGGTTCACTTGTGGTAGTGCGTCTAGTCCGCGGCCTGCGTTCCTGGGCTTACAACTGCACCTGAAATCTCTTGTACAGCCATATAGCCAGATACAGGTGCTACAGTGCTGAATCAGCTCGCATGCAAACCACCAGAGTTGCCAACTCAGCACCGGAGTATGCCAGACAGCAGCAACACAAACAAGAAAGGCCCGACAGAGACAGTCGACTTCGTTATAGACACCAACCCACAAGCCAATTATAGGTTCAAAGAACCATGGACCAGTTTAGTAGTAGACAACGTGCGGGGCTTCTCAGTGCAGCTAGCTTGTGCTGGAGGGTCAGGCGCCATAGCCAAAACAGCAGTGGCTCCCCTGGAGCGAGTAAAAGTGAGCTACAACAGGTCCAGCAACAGTCATGCATGTTACAGCAAGTAATACAACGATAGATGCTCAGCATGCAGCAATGGGCTTTGCCGCTCTAAAGCAAGTCATTGAATCGTCACAGCAGCAGCGGTGTGGAGATTTACTACCACAGCAGCAACCTGTGACAGACCAACTCAATGCGCGTTCTGTGGCATGCAGTACTCTGGGGTTTCAAAGGAAGTGCCTGTCATAGGATGTTATTACCATTGATCTTGAATCTTATGCTGTAGCATCCGGCGTGACAGATGACAACATGCTTCTTGTTTCCCATGTTGCAGATTCTTCTGCAAGTGCAGCAAATGAGCAAATTACCCACGTCAGATCGGTATAAGGGTGTCTGGGACGCGTTGAAACGGATACCACAACGAGAAGGTGGCATCAAGGTGACCAAGATACAGGCCCTGAACGGCATACCAGCAGCTGTAGTTTGCTGACATCAGCACAAGTAGCCGCTGCAACGCAGCCAGCCACAGTTATCTTTGCAGCTGCCCCGACGTTTGCATAGGCAGTAGACGCCGCAGCTGGGCAGTAGCATGTCTAGGTCAGCTGCCGCACTTGATCATGTCCGTCTGGTGGTAACTGCAGCAGCCTACATCCTGTTGCTAAGCAGCGAAGCGGTTACTTCCTCATACACTATGCTCAGCAGCTCTCTGCTTGTTGTGCTTAAACTAAGCCAGCAGAGCCTGTAGCAACCTCAGAACCAGCGATGTAAGCAGTCGAGTGCTGGAACCTTTTGCTATTGAAGCAGTACAACAGCCATATATTGGTTGGACAGCCGAGCTTGCCATGAAGCAGTACGACCACCATTGAGCAGCCTTTGAACATGGATACTGGACAACTATTCCAAGTCGTACCACCATCTATTCCACATCTCGTCGTGACGGTGCTTCTGAGGGCATAGAAGACACACATAGACAGCAGCGATTGCACCAGCGCCAGCTTCCAGATGCTTCTCACGCAGCCAGCTGCGTCAGCTATGGTTTTCCTGCAATAACACTCATTTACCTCAACCCTAGTGTGTGTCGTATCTGCAGGCTCTGTACCGTGGCAATGGCGCCAATGTAGCGCGCCTGGTGCCGGATGTAGGCTTCAAGTTTGCTGTTCATGACCAGTTCAAGCTGATGTTCTCACCACCTGATGGCAGCCCACCTGGTGTGCAGGAAAAGATGGCAGCAGGAGCAGCAACAGGTGTGTACTGCAGTCATGGTGTGGGCCACTGATAGGCCACCTGTTGGAGCTAGCCGCTCAGCGCTCAGGATTCGTTGCGTAGTACTTTGCAGTTTGTCAGCCTGTTAGTAGGGGTGTGGTGTTTGCTGCAGTTCGTTGGGAGTGCGTCTTGTCAGCAGCAAATGCTAGCTATGGTGTGGTCCTGCAATGAATAAAGCTAGCCAGTGCTATGAGCTCCATAACCACATATGCCAGACTGAGCGCTGTGATTGAGCGTTTCCAGCAACTGCGCACATGTTCTTCTGCAATGCTACATTTCAGCAGCAACTGCTGGCAATGATGTTCTTGCATTGCACAGCAGCAATGCCATGGTTGGATCCACACTGCAGCAGAACGTTCGCTCTGAGTGTGCCCAGCAGCTGCGCATGTGCTTGTTTGCAGGCATACTCCGTACTCTGATGTTCTACCCGCTAGACTTCAGCCGTACGCGCCTAACAGCAGACACCACAGCAGCAGGACAGCAGCGGCCCTTCTCTGGCATTGTGTCATGTTTGCGGCATGCCTGGGCTACTGAGGGCATCCGCAGCTGGTACAAGGGCCTGGGGATGTCATTGCCTGGCGTGGTTGTATATACCAGCATAAGCTTCAGTGCGTATGATACTCTGAAGGTGGGTTTGGTGGGTTTAGGCCTCATGCTATGGTTTGGGCTTGCAGCAGTGGATAGGATAGTAATATGTCCGTGCGAATGATGTGGAATAGCTCTGCATGATGGAGTTAGCTCATCAGTGTTTGGGCAACCAAAGCTGTGCAGGGCAGGGTCGATTACATGCTGTGTCTGAGCTGCTGCAGGACTTTGTGCTATCACTTGGGCAGTGACGCTCATGCAGTTGCTGTGGCTGCGGCTGAAGCTCTGAGCCTGTGTCTGTCCGCAACTGTACTTTGTTGCTACTGCAGCATCAGCTGCCCACTGACAAGCAGAGTAAAGAGCAATGGTGGTACCCCTTTGCAAAGATTGGGTGTGGTGCAGCTGCCGGCATAGCAGCACAGACAGCCAGCTATCCGCTAGATACGTTGCGGCGGAGGTTACAGGTCAATGGGGCGCCAGATACAGCAGTGCAATACAGGGGCTACTGGCACTGCTTGCAGCATATGAGGCAGCAAGGCTTGTTGCGGCAGCTGTTCAGGGGTTGGGGCATCAATTGCCTCAAAACGGCACCAGGGGCAGCTGTGCAGTTCCTTACGTATGACATATTGCGGCTGGCAGTGACTAGTATAGATCCCAGCAGCGGGGCAGTATCGCCTTTGTAGCAGCTTGGTGGCACTGCTGAAGTACTGTAGTGCCGGAAGCCGTGTGTCTACCTGGCTTCTACAGGTTATCCATGTTGAGTTTCACATATATGGACTCTGCTTGGTTTTGTGTGACTGTACTACGACGTCCCTGATTAAATGTCTTGCTTGTGTTCGGTGTGATGGGACCTCGTCATGCCGTGACTGTGCGACACGAGGGGCCCACAGGGGTCTTACTGCCACAGAATTTCGAACATGTGGGTCTTGTCAACGGGCTTGAAGGTGCTCCTGTGAAAGAGCGACGCTTCGGATACGGAGTGGTTAGTAACTCGGTGACTGGTGACAGAGGGAACTTTTACGCTGCTCCGTGCACAAGGCCTTCCTTCCGACTTCCGCTTTGTGAAGTGAAGGTTATCAACTTAGGGACGGCTGCACTGCTCTTAAGCGGGCTGTCTCTACGTGGTTGCGCAGTTTGCCATCCTGGTTCACGTTGGCCAGAGCCTTGTGTAAGAGATCGCGTTCTCTCTGTCCGTCACTCTGTCCGTCACCAAAAGTGGATGGTCTGTAAGTAACGGAGCCACGATGACGAGGAAGGCATCCCTATTCTTGGCCAGCACCTGGCTGGTTTGGCAGCTTCTTCAGACCTTCTGCACAGTAGGTGGCCCAAACATCCAGCCTCAGGCACCGCTGTGCAGGGTTGCAGGGGGCCTACACAGGCTCAGTAGACTCATAATTGTCATAGCTCTCATTAGTGTTGGGCGTGACCTCAAAGCAGGGCAGCATTGCATGGTTCAACAGGCTACTGCTTAAAAAACAGCGTATGCCTGCACAACCCTGCAGCTGTCACCACATGCCAATTGCTCTCTGATTGACTCCTGAGCTTTTTGCTTTATTGCAGGCACAGAGTCTAGGAGATTTGGTGACCTACACAGCCGGCAATCTGAGCACTGTTGGCAGTCTGACACGTGGTGCTGTCAACCTAGTGCCCAATGTGATGCCTTCACTCCTGATATTCAACACGTTACCGCCTTGTCAGAGCACCAACTTACTACTCGCCTCTGGTGGCTTCCCAAGAAACTGGGCCAGTCTGTCAGCTGAGCAGCAGGCAGCACATCCCATCAACCTGGTCATAATGCAACTGGCCTATGCACCTTACCAACCAGCAGATGCCCTCAAAGGTGGGGTGGCAAAGCTATTGCGCTGCACACGCGTTCGAAACTTGACAACATTGTGTTATCACGTGGCTTGAACAGCAGCTCCCGCATTGTTGGTGGATGTTTTGGACTGTCACAAGTTGGCAGACCAGCAGAATCATGCACGCACTCCAGACACGAAGTGCTTACCCCTAGTTACTCATTAAGGATGCTTCACATGCTTCATGTACCACATGCTCAGTTATAGGTCATGCTGTGCATGTTGCAGCTGACACTACTCTGCTCGTTTGGCTCTTAGAAACAATATCGATCTTATTTTAGCAAACCTGCCTGGTGCTACTGTTGCTTTGCAGATTGCTTTGGACCAATGGGTATAGATGCAAAAACTGTCAAAGGCATCACATCACAAGTCCCACAGTTCCAAACCGTTAGAAATGCTCTCATCATGCGAGCAGGCAAAGAACGTATCATCGTGTCCATTGCGGGATCAAACTTCCGTGGTGGACGCGACTTGGCAATCAACTTGGCTTGCAAACACACCAAAGTGGACGGCAAACTGTTTGGAGCTCCGGGCAAGGATATCAAACTACATACAGGGTTTTGGTCTGGGTGGCAGGCCTTGGAGCAGGGTATACTGCAAACCGTTACAGCATACTTGAAGGATGTGCCATCTGGCGAGGTCATTATCACAGGGCACAGCTTGGGTGGCGCCATGGCATCTATTGCAGCCCTGAGGCTGAACGCGGTTTTGCCCAAGGGCAAGGCACGGGTCGCTGGTGTGTGGCTGTTTGGCTCCCCGAGAGTTGGCAATGTGGAGTGGGCCAAGGCTTATGACGCAGTGCTGAAAAGCCAAACCCTGAGGATGAGGTATGTGGCGTGCGGGTGCTGGAGTGTGAGTCAGAGTTCTCCAGCTGCTTGTGGTTATCCGCCCTGTGGAGGTGTCTGTTGTTTGCAATGCTCTGTCATCATTGACCCATGTACTGTCGCATCTACGGTTTGCTGCACCGTTTGTATGCACAGTCTGCTGCTCTCGCCCATGTTCCTACAGCAGCTTTGATCAATACAGCAGTGTAGGGTATTCATTGCGTTTGCAGCTGGCGGCTGGCGGCTTTTGAGGTGAAACTGCACTGCTTTGTTTCAGCACAGTATCAGTTCCGGCCAATATTCTCAACACAGCTGCTGCCGTGCCTATGCAGTAACTACCAAGACTTCGCAGTGAGACTGCCAGAACCCCAACAGAGATGTTCCCTAGGCGGCAGTATCGATCCTCTAACCCTTGAAGCTTACACAATGAACGACTCCGGATTGTTTGACTACAAACATATCGGCCGAGCCATGCTTATGTGCCCGGTTGCCCAGACAGGCCTAACAGAGTGGCGCATCTACCCTGGCGGGAGCGATAATGTCGATTGCGGGGTGCGAAAGGGTGCCCAGGGTCTGTCGATACCTGATGAGGCTGATTACTCGGGCGGCACACACGTTTTGGGCAGTTACTTTGATGCCTGGCGACGAGGCTATCTGGCAACCAAGCGTAACAACTTGGCTAGCGACCCGAGGGTCACGGGGGTCATGTGCCAGCAATGTGCTGTGAAGCCCAACAATGTCCTAGGCACATTCAGTTTGCAAGTTAACCAAATGAATGTGCCGGCGAGGTCCAGTGGGCCTGTCACCTGTGCATTGAGTGAGCAATGCAACAAGGAAGCTGCATTTTACACACCAGCTGCCGTGGGTAGGGGCTTCAGTGTTCAGTGGGCAGGGCCGTTGTCTTGGTGCAGTGCTTACACGTGTATACAGGGAGTCTGAGCATGATAACGTGTTTGCCGACGGTGCTGAATTTCATGCGGCCATGCTAGATCTTCGAGGCCTGTGCTAGTGCTGGGAATAGGGTTGAAGTTTAACACATGAACAGCGGTGTTAGGTGTAGGATGCTTGATTTGACTCATGCAAGCCCAGGCTTTGGGCCCAGATTGAAGTAGGTTGCTCAGTCAAGCAGGCCCGGCCAAGTAGTATGGTAATCGAGCAGCTTTAACAGCAGCGCTATCAGCATAGAGATAGAATAACACAGAGGGATGCATTCTACATCGATGGAGCCCTAAGATTCATATTGCAAGCAGGGAAGTTGCACCTTCAAGTGCATGTGGATACCCTAGCAGCACTTTGTTGGGCGGTAGAGCACCAAGCAACGACAGCATTCCTAGTTATGTGTACATGCAAGCCGGTGGTAGCATACTCCAGGGCCAGGAATCTGAGCTGGGAAGCCTGAACTTTGGTCCATTTGTGCATGCCTCAATACCTAGCTGTTGGGTGGCAAGTATCTTTCATGTGCCGCCTTGTACAGCCTGTACATGCCATACACTTTTGTGGTCCAGACCAGTTAGGTACTAGTATCCCTAAGGAACAGTATTGCACTGGTGGTTGTGGTTGTCTGTCTTACGTGCACACCTCAGGGCCTAAGTGGGTTGCAGTGTGCCAAGTAACAGTACCCGGCATGTCACAACACCTGACCTACCCTGGACTTGGCCCAGAGGCTGTGGTATTGTCCACCAGCACCCGTGCAACACACCGGCTGAGTCATTGGTGGTTGCAGCAGTCGCTGCGTGTCAACCACGGTTGAGAGCTCAAAACAGGTGATGGGCAGCCTGACTGCATCATAGGCCTGGTGTCAAAAATCTGGTGGGGATATGTCTGAGCATCATGATGTGGCAAACATACAAGTCTCAAGGATGTTTGGAATGGATGTGTGTATCCAGGCAGCCACGGTTGCAAGGAGCTGGCTCACCGCAGAACGTGGATTTGCACATGTTCTGACAGTCAAGTTTAGCTCATGCAACATGATATGCCAAGCAAGTTCTGACAGTGTCATCTGGGACCTTTTCTTGGTTGAGGCATTGGCTAACAGTATTTGGACATGTGCTTGCTGCTGCACGGTGTAAACGGGCCTGTCCAATGGAAGCATGCTTGCGCAAGCTCAGCTACCAGCCACAATCACGCAAAGCTGCCGTGTGACTCAATTAAGTTGTCGCTGAGCTAGCAACAAGTGGATGGGCCCCCTTGTGTTTACGAATGATATCATGCTGTTACTACTACTACTACTACTACTACTACTACTACTACTACTACTACTACTACTACTACAAGTTACCTCAAGGGCTAACACCCGTAAGGAGCCAGCTAATGGCTCATGGGGGCAATGAACATACTCAAACCATTGACCATCCAGTTCGACCGGAATGGTCACGAAAATCTGTGCAAAAAGCCTGAGTAAGCCAGAAAATATCACACACAAGGCTCACTCACTTTTACACACAAGCATCTCAAACTGCAGGTAACATATACTCAGTATCAGGTACTGTTCAAGTCTTCAGCTAGAGCATACACAACAAGCATCATAGTTGCAGAATGAAGCACTACAACCAGAAGAGCAGTCACACATCACCACTCACACATACAGGGCCCAACATCAG
>NSMO01014563.1:0-17170 GCA_002588565.1 Coelastrella sp. UTEX B 3026 | reverse complement strand
AGGGGCCGCCACCCGATGCTTCTGCTCCTGCTTCTAGACTGCTCTGAACCCTCCGAAGGCTGGATCTTGCACCAAACATACCTGAATCGAAGCAGAACACTGTGGTCCCGGGGGCCGCAGGGGTGGCGGCCCCGCCCACTGACCGGTATTGTCGCCATATATAGCTCCAACCTTCAACGATCGTAGGTAGGGTTGTAGGTTACCTGTGATTCAGAACCAGCAGAAGGCATACCTTTCCCGGTAATAGAAGCAAATTTTTTATATAGTGTACAAGGATATGTTATGCAGTGTGTGAGTGTGTGACCCCTGCTGAGAACGGCTCCGGGCGGCTGCGGAAAACGGCCGCAGGTCGTCTGTAGGCCCACATATTGTAATGCGGGTAATCGAACTCCCAAACCAACATGAGCTGGCCAGCCGAACTTCACGGTGAGCAGGATTTACTGGGTAGATTCCGGGGCCGATGGGCGTAAGCCTATGGCGTAGCCAGCAAAGATTATTGTTATCATTATTATTATTATTATTATGAGCTGGCCAGCCCAGCGCGGTGTGCACTCACGTTCAATTTGCAGTTAAGCCGGCCGATCGTCGAAGCGCTCGTGGCCCCTCGCCCGGCGTGATCGCGGGCGATCCGTTCGGCGGCTGCGCAGGAGCTTGCGGCCGATGTGCCGAGTATATTTAAAGTCAACAACAGCCGCGGTACCACCGCCATGCTTGCACCTATTACGTCAGTACCAAGCACCTCTTAGATTTGATGTGGTACAAGGTAACACACAACGTAAAGTTGCCCACATAAGCTAGCTTACAATCTCATCATCCCTGTATGAAGTTTAGGAATTCCTCTACACCGTATGGCATAGCAAGCCGGCATCGGACGGAAGCTGACACGATCAAAAACGCGTGAAGCAGCTGGGAACGACGGCGAGCCCCTCGACGAATGGCAGCTATCCAAAGTGGGGTCCAGTCCGATTCTGTATTTCTTGCTTGCCATGCAGTCCAATACTGCAAGATTTTATTACTGCCAGTGTTGCTGCTGTGGTATTGACCCAAAATCAATCCAACGCAGATCTCAGGCAAGCATGCTCTGCTGCCCCATGTCACCCAGCACTGCTGCTTTCAAGAAATCTCCCCATATATGCACCTAGAGTGTTACTGATATCTGCAACCACACGTTTGCTGTATGATTCAAATGGCATCTGCAGCTGTGCATCGCTATGAACCACAACCACGATTGACATAAAGACCTCATTCAACACATGTTACACGCACATGTTACACATGTTACACACACATGTTACACACACATGTTACACATGTTAGTTGATGACTTTGAAATGTCTTTAAAGTGTCAGCGTCAGAGTCTGTCAGAGCTTTGTCATGAGCAGCCCAAGACTCCTTTGGGTGGCGACCTCCATGCATGACACCGCAGCTCTTGCCAGCGCATATAACCTGTTGCATGGCTCAATAACTTTCACAATGCAGCTTCAGGACTGCAAGATCGCATTGGTTGCAATTCGGTATCCTATTGGGTGTGGAGAGTACCATTCTAGATGGTGAGGTATCCACTGTAACTTCTCTCTCTCTAAATTACTCTTGCTCTTGTGCTGTTGACACAAAATCAGTCAAACCCAGATCTTTCATGCTCTGCTGCCACAGTGCTGCTGCCTTCGCAGTATCTGCAGCCAGAGTGTCACCAACATCTTCAACTACTCGTTTGCTGTATGATTCACCACACGTGGTGCCCTCCTGCTGACCATCACACACGGCTGCCACTCGTGATCCAGCTTCCTGTGCCACAGCAGCAGCAGCAGCAGCAGCATCGACCGCGGCGGCGGACATTGAGGGGTCCATACAAAACATTACACACTGTAACAGATAATTTGTAGACGGTATTTGTGATAACGGTGGCATTCCTTTGCCCCGAATGCCTTCTACTATTCGTTTGCTGTATGGTAATCCACAAGTAGAACCATCACACCCCGCTGCCACCCCTGAACCAGCTTCCTGTGTGCCCCAGCAGCAGCAGCAGCAGCAGCAGCAGCAGCAGCAGCAGCAGACACAGAAAAGTACATACAACATACACCGTGTACTACATGTTGTCACACTTTAAGGTTGCAATGATAAACTCCTACGATGCAGGCAAAATGCAGGAAATCGTGCCTGCACTCTCTGGGATTTGACCCCCTGCAGAAATGCCATGCGCGGCACTAGTACCAAATGAAACTATTGGAGGTGTTTTGGGCCCCTTCGCCATGAATGTAAGCAGCATCCTGCACGCCTTTTGCAGTCTGGTTCCTGCATCGTGCCTGCATCGTGCCTGCATCGTGCCTGCATCGTGCCTGCATCGTGCCTGCATCGTGCCTGCATTTTGCCTGCATCGTGCCTGCATTTAGCCTGCATTTTGCCTGCATCGTGCCTGCATTTTGCCTGCATCGTGCCTGCATTATGCCTGCATCGTGCCTGCATTTAGCCTGCATCGTGCCTGCATCGTGCCTGCATTATGCCTGCATCGTGCCTGCATTTAGCCTGCATCGTGCCTGCATCGTGCCTGCATTCTGCCTGCATCGTGCCTGCATTTTGCCTGCATCGTGCCTGCATTATGCCTGCATCGTGCCTGCATCGTGCCTGCATTATGCCTGCATGATCTGCTACTGCGCCTGATGGGGCAGCCAGCTGCACTTCTAACTATTTTTCATAGTAAACAAAGCATTTCAAACTGTACTGCGGTGCTTGTGCGGCAGTCACAACAGCAGAGCGATAAGACCCATCAATTGCAATACACATGTAATGTACTCAATACAATGCAAGCTCCCAATACACATGTAATGTACTCATCCATCCCTTATACACTAGTATGATAAGCTGCTGAGCTGTACTCTGCCGCATGCGATGGCAAGTAGGCCTGCATCGCGCCTGCATCGCGCCTGCACTTTGCCTGTATCGCGCCTGCATGCCTGCACTTTCTGGG
Organism: Coelastrella sp. UTEX B 3026; assembly: GCA_002588565.1. Classification (NCBI taxonomy): domain Eukaryota; kingdom Viridiplantae; phylum Chlorophyta; class Chlorophyceae; order Sphaeropleales; family Scenedesmaceae; genus Coelastrella; species Coelastrella sp. UTEX B 3026. Next base: position 14,205 of record NSMO01014563.1, on the reverse strand, counting down.
ATTTGAACCCCCGCGGAAATGCCATGGCTGCTGCCTGCTGCTGCCAGCTAGGAGAGCCTTTTTGATATGTGGTGAGATGAGCAACAAAATTCACAAAGCAGGAATAACTTCAGCACACGAAATAAAACACGAAAGCGCGGAAGATTCACTCCGCCTTTCATACATAAACATCTTCTATGGTATATTTTGTAATTTTTTTATTGTTTTCATTACCTGTAATGAGACTGCGAACGGTGCCCATGAAATGATATACTTCATGGCAAAACGGCCGAGGGCGCCGCCCAAGTTACGTCCAAGATCTGCAAACAGGGCAAACATTGCATGCATGTATGTCACATTATGTATCTTCCATTTATGATAGAGATATCTATTTATTTTGAGAGTTGATATTTGGGCTTTACACAAATCACAGATGCCGTTGGGCAGTAGGTGTAACATCGACGCAAGCTGAGCATTTGACCTGATGATGAAACTCTGGGAATCCTGTTGGCAGAAAGATTGTGGGATTGAAATGTGTTTGACAGCGAACTGCGGCCTGGCATACTGCTGTTTGTGATCTGGACCACCACTGCAAAGCATATGCATGTTATGAGCCACACATGTTATAACATGTTTGTGCATGAGGGTTGTGTCCGTACCTGATGTGGGCACAAAGCCTGGAGATACTGCGTTGATCACCAACTTGCTGCTGCTGCTGCTGCTGCCAAGCAGCTGCGGCAGCAGGGCAGCAGCAAAATATCTGACAAACCATAGGTTAAACAATTTTGTGACACTGTATAGCTGCATTGGACTTGGTACTGGTACTGCTGCTGCTGCCACCCCCTGCTGCTGCTGCTGCTGCTGCTGTGTTATTTTTGTGTTTGTGTTGTGTAACACATGAAATAACAAGGGGTCTGCTAAGTCCGCCGGGACCCTTCGATGCTGCTGTGATCCAACTACTACTACTCTTGCTGTGTTATTTTCTGATTGTAACAGATTTGGTAGTAACAAATGTGTTAATAACATGTGACTGAGGTGATTGACTTGGTACATCGTGTCGAAGCCATCGGTGGTTAGTGTTGGCTTATCTGTTATAACAGCTGCGACAAAAGCAGCAGCAACGGCAGCAGCAGCGGCGTGGGTTGCAGAATTGGCTGTGTTTCTCAGATGGTAAATAACAGATGTGTCAGTTGGAAATAGCAGATGTGTTAGTAACACGTAACAGAGGCATTTGACTTGATGCATCTTGTCAAAGCCGTCGGCTGTTAGGGTGGGTTCGTTGTTTGTGACAGCTGCGATGGCAGCAGCAGCAGCAGCAGCAGTAATAGCTAACGGAACGGGGCAGCATTGTTACTATCTGAGCTCAGATAGCAGCAGCAGCAGCAGCAGCAGCAGCAGCAGCAGCAGCAGCAGCACAAACACATGTGTAAGTGGCTCACGTATGCATCAAGGCAATTGCCTTTTGCATGCTGTTCTAGCCGTCAGTAGAGTAAGTTGATATGTCGCTTATGGACGACTGAATCACAGCAGCAGCAGCGGCAGCAGCAGCAGCAGCAATGGTTGGAAGCATCGAATGACTGATCAACATCAGGCAAGCCGCTGCGATCCAATGAGTGCCAGGCCACTCACAACTAAAAGTAACACTCCCACTATCCCCAAGTTCCTCAGCTGCTGCTGCTACTGCTGCTGCTGGTGCTGCTGCTGCTGCCAGCAGCAGTGCTCGTCACGCAGCGTGTGTGCATGGCACCACTGCTCCTGGCTGAACAGCCAGTAACCTAAGCGTCTGCTGCTACACTGCCTTACGGCTACCTCAGTGCGCCTTCAAACTTGACAATAACTCACAAAACACTGGCCTATGATAATTATTGCTATGTCTATCGAGTGCTCAGGAAATAGCGCACCTGCGTTGCAAACCAGCACATCGAACTTTGGCCATCTACTGCTCACTTCCTCCGCGCATGCCCGCACAGACGCAAACGAGCTCAAGTCGCAACAAACTGTATTTATTCTATGACTCCCAGAAACTTGCTGTAAGCGCGATGCGGCGCCCTGCGCTCTGCTGCTGTCTCTGCAAGCGATGATGACATCGTGCCCTCTCTGAAGCAGCTGTTTCACGACTTCGTAACCGATACCTGTTGCAGATCAGAAACATAATACTTTACTGATACGTTACGTCTGTATCTAGCATCACCAGGCTGCGTGATGCGGGGCCTCAGCATGCCATGTTCCAAGCATGCTAACACAGAGCACCTGTGTTGCCGCCCGTAATGAGGATCCGAGACGCTTTAGTCGCCATCATACGTCGCTGAAAACTATTCTGAACACCAATAGTCACGGCAGGGCCGGGAAGGTGGTACGAATACTATTCTCAGCGATAGACAGCAATAGACAACAGTACAGCAGCAGCAATCTTTGCTTTGATCCAACTTGCAGCGCCCGTTGTTGGTACCAGCGATAAATTGCCGAGTAGTCAATCTACTGCTCACCAGGTCGGAGAATGTTTCTCCTAAGACCTTGGCAGTTATAGGCCCTTGAGCGTTATAGTCGCAGTGACAGAGTTAGATGCAGCACAGTGCCACAACCGTGCTGCTGCTGCTGCTGCTGCTGCCGCCGCTCCACAACGTCAGAAGTTGCGGCAGAGCTCGTAAACATCCCAACAGATTCAATTTGGAGCATACTGCCGGCAACACCCTCATTAACAACAACCAAAAGCCAGATCAGATCTGTGCTGAGATCACTACATAGAACCTTCCCTTCTTTCTGCTGGTGCTGGTGCTGCTGCCGCTGCTGTTGCATACATTACTGTCCAATCTCAGCACTTGCAGAAAACTTCTACCCCCTCCTCCCCCGCCAATACGTACAACTAAACATTGGACCGCTGCCGGCAATTCCCTCACAAACCTTCACCCAGTTGGACACATGCCACATGGTAATGCAAGAAGTGCCTACTGCCGCTGCTGCTGCTGCCACTGCTGCTGCTGCCTAAGACCTATCAGCAGTTCCGACAAAACTCACAGCCCACCCCCGATTCAATCAAACTTTAAACAACCAGCCAGCAATGCCCCCACAATCGACAACAGTTGAAACACCACATGCCAAATACCAATTCAAGAATCGCGGACTTTTGCCGCTGCTGCTGCTGGTGCTGCTGCTGGTGCTGCTGCTGGTGCTGCTGCTGGTGCTGCCGCCGCCTAAATCTTATCAGCAGTTCCGGCAAACCCCATAGCCACCCCTGTTACAATTCAACTTGGAACACCCAGCCGGCTGCGCACCAACAGCCTATAATGCTGCACTACTAGAGGATACCATGGTGCCAACCTACGATAGACTCGAGCAGCAGCATGCTTGCTGCTGCCGCTGTTGTTGCTGCCGCTGTTGCTGCTGCTGCTGCCTAAATGCCATCAGCAGTTCCGGCAAAACTCATAGCCACCCCCAATACAATCAAACTTGGAACAACCGGCCGGCAATGCCCCCACAATCGACAATCTAGCATCATCCTTCAACGATGTTCCCCCGTACTTGGTCCTGCCCTGAGTAAACGTGCATTTACACGACCCCGGATCACAATACAACTTATACTTTCCGCTTTTTGGTCCCTTGTAGCCGTTCTTGCATCTCCCCGGGCACTTGTCCGGTGTTTTCCAGCGTATAATCTTAACATTCCAGCCTTGGTTGCTGAATTTGTTGATTTCCCGGGCTAATCTGGCGCAATTTGGCTCTGCAAGTGTCCTGGAATTGGCAGATGGCTGCAGGGTGTGGGCCAAGTCCAGATTAAGCATCTGGGGTTTAGTAGGCTGCTGGATTTGATGTAAATCCTCCTGGGTTTGTAAGGTTTGTAGGCCTGAAGGATGCTGGTGTTTGGGCACTCCGTAATCAGCATTATGGTCGTACGCTGGTTCTGACAGCAGGTCGAGATCCAGCCTGCAAAAATAACACATGAAATAACAAAGTAACAGTGAGTGCAACTAAATGTAATGTTGGTGTGTATAGCAGATTGAGAGTGTTTATTAAACCGTCATCCTAGTGATTCGGTTTATATTGCAGCAGCATTGACATAAACCACTTGAATATATCCGACGAGGTTGCATAGGCTATGCTGTCGCATGAATGCACAGCAATATCGGCTCTCTGACAGGAGCCTTTTGCTTCCTGTCACAGGCCTTATTCGAGCTACAGCAGCTGGACACCCCTGCGGCCCCCGGCACATTGAACAAAGTGCTCTGCTTTATCACAGGTATGTGCGATGAGGAATTCAGCTGTTAGGAGGGTTCACAGCACTCTAGAAGCAGGAGCAGAAGCATGTGTTGGATGGCGGCTACTTGCACATAGCATTCAGCAGTTTGCTTGGCATTCTGTGTTACATGAGCTAGCTACAGCAGTTGGACAGAGTTTGATTCAATGCCTTGTTGTACAGACCGCAATGACAGTAAAAACAAATTTTCGATGCTGACAATAAAGCAGCTACAGCTATACCCCGTGCCCAACCAGTTCACTAGTGCTACAGATTGAGTACAGCAGGCGGCTTGCCAGGGATGATACTTTGCCATGTTTCAGTTGTTTTGAGGCATCAAACCTTGTATCTCTGCCTTGTTGTACTGCTGACACTCCGGTAGGTTTAAGCCAATCCACGAGCCTGCTCGGGGACTGCTGCAGACCTGGAACAATACTGCTGCTGCTTTAATGTATCGCTGGAGCGTTATCTCACCTGCCAGTCCCGGAAGCGGCGTTTACCAGCTGAGTTTCGTCTAATTTACCAATAAAATAGTTCGCGCTGTTGAGCTCGTCCGCTTGTGCTCTGTTTTGTGTCGCGCAAGCGTTGCAAGCAACGATGCAGAAGGTGGCCACTAGTAGCAGCCTGCTACGCAGCCGCATGGTGACAAAACGAGTATACCTATACGTCTATTTATTGGGTCAACACTTGTGCTAGACTGTCTCAAGCGCAAGCAGGCACGTGGTTACACGAATTCGAAGGGCAGTTTCACGAGCTCCACCAGGGAGTGCTGCGCGTGATTGCAGCCAAGACGGTTACTTACTTTGGTGTAACTTGACGTAGCCCGGTCCAATCAGCAGTAACTGCCAGATATTGTAGCTATCACTGCCAGTAACCCGCACCCGCGCGCGATGTGTGTCACCTCCAAGCGATGCTGACAGCATCCTCAAACGACTCACAAACAAATTTGCATTTGACTAATGCAGCTCTTGTATCCGTCAGCGGCCTTCCTCATCCTGGTTTAACGGCGAAAGGCGTCGTGGCACTTGGTCACGGTCAGCTGGCGATTGCAGGGTTATAAGTAACATGGCCACCAGAAGCTGCATCAGCTTTGATAAGTCCTATTTGATTCAGCACATGTTGACCCCTCCATATTCTGCTGCGGCAGCTGAGTCAGCTGCAGGCAACTCTCCAGCCCCAACTGCATGTTGCATATCGTATGACGTCCTGACCGTTGGCCTTCGTGCAAGTTGCCGGTGCTTCCTGAAGTGACCTGTTGAGTGGACTCTGCATGTGGCTGGCTATACCAAGCAGCTTGCTTGTAGCGTTGTACAGGTAGGATCATCATCAGCTGTAAACAGTAGATCTATTACAGGTACACTGTTGCAACAATAACAATTGGCTCTGAGATGCTTGAATGCTTTACACTGATGGCTGCACATGGCATCAGCAGAGCCTCCGCGCACGTGCCTCACGTGATAGAGACAGCTGGTAATGAATCAGAAGCACACCGGCTGGCGACCCCTACGCTTGGCCTACAGCCCGACCAGCACATCTATCTTGTTGCAGTGTCTCAGTAACATTTACTAGGCATGCGGTATTCCCAGTTTTCAACCGTAAGGTCCTGCTACACAAAGCCAAGGTTTCACTGATGTGTTCCTGAAAGACAAGGCAGGTTTATGAAATTCATCTCATGCAACATAGAATGCACAGCAAATGGCTGTATGCTACATACACGGGGCCGCCACATGACATATGCTTCTGCAACCCTCCGAGGGTTTGAAACGCTGGGCCTTGCACCGAACATACCTGAATTGAAGCAGAACACTGTGGCCAGTATCCTAGGGGCCGCAGCCTGCATCGGATGGCAGTTCATCTAGCAACGTTACTATATATATCATGGCAGGGAACAAGCAAAACTGGGCCTCACATTGAACAGCTGCAATTGGTCGTGGGACCGTTGTCGATCCCAGCTGTTTCATGCATATAGTAAGGGGAACTGAATGCCTGTTCCAGCCCTGGTTTCTGACCATCAGCAGCAGTAAAATGGTCACAGAACGCACTGGCATTGGGGGCTGGACGAAGTTCCAACTCTCAGCAGTGGTACAGCAATTCGGGCTCTTGACTAACTCAACGCCTCTGCTGTAGGATCGCCTGCTGGTGTTGCACTTCAAGACGCAACGCCCTCGGTCAACAGACAGCAGCGAGCAGCTCGAGAGCCCTTGTGCAAGTTAAGCTGAGTCAAAAGCCTCTAGCACCTTGTAACGCTGCTGTAGTTTATGTATGGACAGTCAATGCGGCAGTATGCGTATCGGGCACTTGAGCAGCGGAATGTAGTGCCTCCGCAGCAGCTTCGAAGCTTACACACGGCTGTGCAGCTTCGCAGCGGCATTTAGCCTGCATGCAGCTTGGATGCGCCAAAGGCTCTTGTTTGGTTTGCTAGTACATACTATGCCTAAGGCAGCACATCAGCGGACAAAACTTCAGCTCGCTGTTATTTTAGAGACGTCATCCGGTACAGGTCCCAGGCATTCACAGAAGCGTCTCGTCAGAAGTGTACATGCCCCTTGCACCTTACAACATCTTGAGAAAAGCACCAGTCACAATTGCCACACGCAAGGTAGCCAAAGCGATCAACAACCCGTTTGACTGAGCGTTGAGCAACAACACAACATACAAGCGCGGCCGGAGACATACAAGACACAAACAGGCATAAGTTGGACACAGTAGCATCACAAACAGGAAATCGCGGTCAGCGCAAATACCAAGTAGACAGCCGCGTGCAGCCAAAGGAGCGATGGCTAGGATACTGTGCAGCGCAGCTTTGCTGCTGCTGATGGGCGCATTGCATGCATCAGGTAAGCAAGCGTACAAGTTGCCTACCGGCACTGCAAGAGAATTATCCACCGAATAGTGACCAACAAGCTAGCGAGCATAGCTTGCTGCACGTCCACGCGGCAGCGCAGCCTTGCAATACAGCAGCTTATTGGCGAATAGATCTTTGTCGTCTATTGCTGTTCATCCTCGAAAGGTGAAAGTCAAGCAAGGCAGGACGAGTTGTCCTGCCTGCGCAGCCTTCATCGAGTAATGTCAGCCTCGGGCACATTTGTCAGTCTGTGGCACCTGCTGAATAGACATTACATCATGCGTTTGATCTGTTCTGCAGCTGGAAGGCGCGAGGGTTGCTACGATGAGGTGGTTGGCGAGGCAGGCTCATTTGGCATCGTGGGCGAAATGAAGCCAAAGCAAGAGGTAATCGTCTTGGTTACGTGCAGCAGCTACTACAGCTTGATAGTGTATCAAATTATATCAAGTTCCGTAACGACGGCACTGTTGCAGGAATCACCGCTGACTTGGACCATGTACTGCTGTAGAGTGCTGTACTTCACCTTCCATCTGGCCCCATACATTAGATGGACTCAGCGTCGAGACAATAAAGCACCGTACATGCTGGCTATAGCTTTACATTCCTCATATCTCTAGCCCCTTAGCAACTGGCCTTTTTTCGCTGCACAGGTCGATCACACGGACGCCTGGAAGGAGAATGGCTACATCACCAAGCTCAACCTTTTCTACAGCTGGAACTACGGCTGTCTGCAAGGGATCAAAGCAACATACGGATACAAGGCCGGCAATGCAAAGACCATTGGCCACGAAAAGAACCTTTATTCGCAGGTAGGCAGTTTATACGGCGTTGGGAAGGAGTGCTTGTATGTGCCAGGCACAACGCTAGAGCTCACCAGCCCATGTTTCCAGCTGATTCTGCTGACTTACTTGCATCCTTAACTGCTGCCCTGCCGTGATATGAAAATGCCTGATCACATCTTCATTTGGTTCACCAAAATTCAAACCTCAGATGATGTATTATGTCTCATAAGATAGCTACCAAGTCGCATGAAGCCACGCTACAGGGCTACCCTCCGCCCGTAAGCGTGGCCAGGCATCCTCAATTTCAAACTTCACCAGATCCCCAGCGTTCTTGCTTGCCAGCTGAAGAGCTCCTTAATCAACAGCGAAACTGGTCCTTGGACTCCCTAGTAGCTATAGCTCCTGGTACTACCTAGTAGCTAGTAGCTATAGCATGTAATCGCTTGACCTGTTGTTCAAAGCCAGGATGTCTATCAGTATCTGATCAGCGTTCCTTGCATTGGAAGCTTACTGCTGCATTTACTGCTGATATCACATCAACTCTTTCCGCTGCTGCTGCTGCTGCCGCTGTGTGCAGCACCTGAACTTGGCAGAGAAGGAACACGTGTTCAAGTTTGATGTCGTACAGCAACCAAACAAGTAAGAAATGAACTTATTAACTTGTTACTCAACTTGTTATATTATAGAATGATAGTCAGTTGTAGTTGAGAGAGAGAGATGTTGCAGTGGATACCTCACCATCTAGAATGGTACTCTCCACACCCAGAATTATTTGAATACTTACTGGGCACATCAGCAGTGAAATTGACACTGTACGGTACACCAGCAGTGCCAGCACAACGTGCATGACAGCAACTAGTCCGCAGCAGCAGCTATAACGACTGACCCCGCAAAGGCCTGCCCTAGAGCCACTTTACAGTTTTATTGAAAAGTGTTATACACCAAGAAGAATCCTGTTTCTGCTTCCCCAATTGTGCGTTTGGCTGCCAACTACATCATTCAATGCTGTCATTGGCAGCCAAACGCACAATTGGGAAAGCGAAAACAGGATTCTTATTGGTGGAGCAAGTTGCCCGCCACGGACCGGGTGGGCCCGCATCACCCTGGGCCTGCTGCTATTCCGCTGCAAATCTGTCTTGATTTGGTTCCAGACAGGAACAGAAAACGTACAGACAGAATGTTGCTAGCCAGTTTCAACAAACAGAAAGCATGACATGCATGATTCTAGGGCCGTAGTTGTAGCTCAGCAGTAGCAGCAGCGGCAGCAGTGAATGATCTGCCTGCAAAAATGTGGAGACATTATTCAACGGTGTGTGTTTCTGCCTGTGTTATTGTATCAGGTGCATTGAGTTCTTGAAGCTGTATACAAACAAGGGCCAGACTCTGGCATTCGGCAATGCAAAGTCCACCAGCCCCAAAGAGACTGTGATCGCCCCCGAGGGTTCCTTCTTGGCTGCTTTGAAGGGCGAACACGACCTGGTTGACGGCGTACAGGTGAATACATATCGGTTGTGGTTTGTTTTATAACATGTATTGTCTAGATGTATAATGGAGTGTGTTTTGGTGGCAGTTTGGAGTGCCTGGATGTGCCGTTCCCCCGGCAATGCAAAGTCCACCAGTCCCAAAGAGTTGACAAGTACCCCAAAAGTTTACACCAACTTTTGTACTGTGAGACTGTGTTGGAAAACACGTTTCTTATCACGAGACATGAGAGTCTTTAGCATACTGGTTCACCATGTGTTATTCATTCATCATGCTGTGTGCTGACTGAGAGCCTATGTTGCATTTGTGAAATCCGATCAAATGTGATGTTCTGTGCGATGCGACGACTGCCAGCCCCCATAAGACCTAGACTACACCAGCCTTGCGCATTAGACACATGTAATTGACAAGTACCCCACCAAATCATATTTGTTGCTGCCTTTTTGATGCAGGCGGGTCTGCAAAATATCAAGTTTGTGTGGGCACGTGAAAAGTGCACAGAGGAAACACCAATTAACCCCCCAACAATGCCCGAGCAACCATCCACTCCCGTCGAAGGCACACAAGACACCTCAGAAACCCCAAACCCCTCGGCCCCGCCTACTGCACCTGTGGAGCCGCCTGCAGTTAAGCCACCAGCCACAACCAATCCCACACAGTGCCCCGCTATTCCTGCTCAGTGTGATGAAACAGCCGCAGAAGGTACGCGTATCGGCTGTTTTGTGCCTATAGTTGTCAGCTCTTGTAAATCACGTTTCCTTTGGAATGGTGAAATGTTTGAGTCCAGCACAGCCTAAATCTTAGCCCCTCTGCCCCACCAACTGCACATACACCAGTAGTGGAGCCGCCTGCGGTTCAGCCGCCAGCCACGACCAATCCCACACAGTGCCTGGCTATCCCTGCCCAGTGTGATGAAGCAGCCGCAGAAGGTACGCATATCGGCTGTTTTGAGCCTTCAAAGAATGAGGTTTTGTGCATTTGTTTCAGTCTGAGATGGTGGACCTCTTAGCTTTGCCACCAGAAGGGTTTGCACTTACTCCACTTGTTGAGTCGCATGCGGTTGAGCCTCCTGCAGCACCAACTAGCCCAACCCAGTACCCGCCGGATAGGCAATCCCTGCACAGTTTGTAGAAACAGCCACAGAAGGCAGGTGGATGCACCTGATTCAGGTACACTATTTGAACATGGTTCAGTTGATGCTAGTGTATTGATGTATTGGTGTTACATGAGCTGTCCAGCATGCAAGGCTATGTTTAGTATTGTATAGCACAAGACTCTGCCTAGCAGGCTACAAACATGTACATGCTGACTCATTGATTGGTTGATGATAACCTTCCTGATGCTGCTGTAGGTGCTATCGGTTTCTGCCCCGTCGTAAGCCCCTTCACCGCTCCGAAATGCAACGGCGGGTGCTGCGTCTCTACTGGCAAGTGCAAGATGCCGCTGTGCAAGTTCAACGGCCTCGGAGCCGACGTGGTCGCCCTCGACTTTATCTGCTATGGAAAGAACAACGGTCCGTTCGCCGGGTTGAACAAGTGCCGTAACCTCGCCTGCAAGCTCGCCGTACCGGGCTGCCAGTCCGGCCTGCTCGGCGGGAACTGCGTCGGAACCGTCGAGGCCGTCAACGATGACGTTGACGACGCGGTGCAGCAGTACATCGGCATGCCGTGCCTGGAGCTCATCAACACGCCGGGGCCTCTGCATATGCCACTGAACAAGCCCGGACTCCCCGTGCCCAACGGCGAGTACATGGGCGGACTTTGGTCCGTGTGCGACTGCACCGCAAAGCCGAGTCCCGTACTTCCCGCTATTCCCTTCTTCGACATCAAGAAGCACCTGCTCGCCAAGAAGTACGAGTTCTTCAAGGGCATCCTAGAGGGAGTTGCATCACGTAAGTGCCCCGCGCTTTGCGGCTCGTTTACCCTGACTTCGGTTGGACGTGCTCTGCACCTGATATCAGTGCGCGCGGGTTCTGGTTGCTCTTTACATGCAGCTCATCATTATGGTATCAGTCACCCAGCCTCCGCCTCTGAGAGCTAGATCTCCCATTGCTTTCTACAAAGTCCATTTCAACACCCTGTGGCCTCGCAAATCCCAACGCCAGATGGCTGTATCATTCTTTGGTCTGTTATGCAGTTGCCGCTGGCGAAAGGCCCGAGTGCGTGGGTCCTCTGTGCGCCCTCTTGCCTCAATTACCAGTGATGAACGCAACACTTCCAGACCTCCAAATCCCCATGACACTGCTGGCCAACATTACTGCTATGCTAAGGCCTAAGCCCCTGGACCTGCCTGCACTAGGAGGTGAGTTGAGACAGTTGCGGCTATCACTAACTGCTGTGTGGGCGGCTACCGGTTCTGTTAGCTTCTTGTGGAGACCTGCTGCTGTTGCGTCAGTGTGATGGGGCGTTGGTCTCAATCAATGCTGCTCTGTTGCAAACCATTGTTGTTGCTTGCCAGCTACAGCGGGCCTAGCACGAATGACAGCTGATTACGGATCCCAGTAAAAGGGTGTCTCGCGTAACAGTTGCAAGAAATCCCCGGAGCAGGGGCCCGCAGGGCCAAAGCAGCAGCAAAATAGTCTACGTACTGAAAATTCGTTGAATGTATATGAATGGATTAGTGTCATGCTCAGGCCAAAGCCGCTTGTGACCTGCGCCTGCCTGCATCGCAAACTGGGTTGGAACCTTCGATTCTGCTGACATCATTTCAATGCTGCCCAGTGATGTTTGCATTACGATCCAAGATTGTGTGTTTGCTGCAACATACGCAGGCATGATCCCTCAGATTCAATTGCCTGAGATCGAGGTGAAGACATACCAGTTGACGTTGCCCGACCTCCCAACATTTGAAGAGGTTGTAGGATATTTTGTGAATATCACAAACACACTGAAGCCTGCCTTGGAAGTCGTGTTGCCGGTTGCACAGCCTCTGAGCATTCAAGATGTTGTTCAGATTGTATCAAGCCTGCTGCCAGAGATTAGGTAAGTTGTATGTGGCTAGCCGCAGTCCACAGACTCAATCCCACCAGCTGGCACAGGTAATGAAATCAGGCTTCTAGTGTATGTGGCATTGTATTCAAGCTTTCAGTCCTGTTTGCGAAACTGGTGAAGCTTGGCAGTCGATGCTGTTTCTGGCTCTGGGGCTGTTAGCCAGAGTTGAGGGCATGGCAGGCTACTGTGTCCTGAAAGATTGAGACTTTGCCACTTGCACATCCATCAAGCATTTCAGATGCAGTACAGATTGTGCAAAAGCTTCCCAAGCACTGTGTGCTGCTGCTGCTGGCGGAGGTTTCAGCTGCCACAGCTTGACATCACAAGTATGCCGAGACTGCGGCTACCCGACTTGATCATCCTTGAGTGCTCAACATGCCAGAACTTTGAGTGATGTGATAGTGATCGTTGCACATGTTAAGCTGTTGCTGTATCTGCTGCTGCTGCTGTAGGTTCCAACTGCCACAGCTTGACATCACAAACATGCCGAGACTGCAGCTGCCCGACTTGACCAGCCTCGTGGGCGCCCTTTTACCCAAGATCCCTGAATTCCCACACCTAAAAGTCAACCTACCTGATTTGAAGCTCCCTAAATTTGGCGGCGGGAACTTCACGCTGAACCTCCCTAGATTTGGTGGTGACTTTGGTCTAGACTTGAAGGGGTAGATACTTCTCAGTCGGTATGGAGAAGTTCATAGTTGGAGGGTGCGAGCTTCGGTCTGAACTCCGAGCTCCTAAAATCAGCCTACACGGTCCCAAGATTGGTGGTGATTATGGCCTGCACGTTATGGTCAGTATCAGAAAGTTGAAGTGGCTTGATTGCAGGTTTTGGAGGGTTTACATAGAGCACTTTGTGGTGGAGGGTTTTCAGTGTGGAATTGTGGTTGCAGGGGTTCATCTGAGAGTGTCAGTGAGAATCTGAAAGTAACAGCTAGCGGCTCACCAACTGCCGGACACTGCCCACATGCCAGCTGAAGCTGTAAGGTCATAGTAGCCTATTGTCTGGCAAATGGAGTGTTCAGTGGTCGAACCTAGGCCTGCGCTCAGGTGCTGACATACAGCGTATACATGAATGGAATTGGTTTGTTAGTTGTCGTGCATGGGAGCTTAAATCGTAGAGTTTGAACAGTATGCAGCCGCGATAAATGCTGCAGAATTGGTTGACTGCAAGACTGGCTTGTGTGGCTGTCAGCCATTGCCTCTTGATCGCCTTCCAAAGTGCAGAGCTGACATGACAGGAGTGGACTTGTTGGAGCCTGTGTTGCTGTGTTGCCTTTAAGTACGAATCGCATCACGTTTGTGTGGCAATTTAGAAGACTAGCAAAAGTGACGACCCGTTTTGTGTGCCAACTTCACAAAATCATGGTCAGGCTGGCACTGCAAAGTGTTAATCGCCCGATGACGACCGTTGTATGCTTTGAAGACTTATGTGACCAAAACTGTCTATTCTGTGTCGGGCGCGCTCTGCAAGTGCTCCGCGGACGCTACGTCAAAGTTAAAATCAAAAAAAAGGGTTGAGAACATGCACGGTGACCTGCAACTACTGGTGACATACAATGGACACTGGCGTTAAGAGCTTAGGTGACAGTTCTCTTGTTATCTTCAGAGGTTGGATGCTGGGCCGGAAGTTGCTGACCTGATAACGTTGTGGCACAGCTTAAAGTGATGATGCGCTAGCGGGGAGGCCCTTGGCGCGGGTGGTGCGAGGGGTGCCTGCTCTGCAGTCATATGGCCATATACACCCATGGGTGATTGTCTGTGCAGTGATGCGTGAGCGCCTATGGGCAGCAAAACAAGCATATATATATAAGCTACCCACCAGCCATAGCACTATGGCCATCGGCCCCGCGCCCCATTTCAGAGGCGGAAACAACAGCACCCAAAGCAGTGATTCTA
>NSMO01014562.1:0-17188 GCA_002588565.1 Coelastrella sp. UTEX B 3026 | reverse complement strand
CACAAACCAATCAATCAAGTACTGCTACACTCAGTGGCAACCTGTGCATGCTGAGTGCTAGCAACCCAGTGGCAACCTGTGCATGCTGAGTGCTAGAAACACAAAACAATGAATCAATTAATCAATCGCCTTTACAACTCAGTTGTACCGGCGGTAGCAACCTGTGCTTGCTGAGTGCTAGCAACCCAACCAATCAATCGTTCCCGGACACCTCAGTGGCAACCTGTGCATGCTGAGTTTTATGGCGATGCCTGCAACTGCCTTAACACAAACCTCCCACATGTACGGCATGGCACGGGGTGTTGTTAGGATGAGAGCTGTGGTGAAGGCACAAGGTTTCCAATTTTATGGCCAAGGGGTTTGGAGACAAAGGTCCCGTATGTGTTTGTGGGCTGCGACCTGCAGGTTATGAAGCAAATTAAAGGACTCAGGAAACTAGCACTCTTACAGAGTGCGTTCGACGTCATTGAAAGGCAGCTTGAGCTGTGCTGCATGAATTCGCGGCTGTCGCAGTAGCACCTCCCAAGAGCTGCTGCGCAGGCCATGTGCGATGTAGGTGCTAGAAGGAGTCTGGTGCTGCAAGGAGTCTTAGCATGAGAGCACGACTCTAGTAGCAACCACTACAGACATGAAACAACTTACTGTGAAGGTGCAGGCGCGAGTTCGGGCCACTCTTGGGCTTGATGAAGGTGGGGATGAGCTGCCGCGCGCCATGGCTTGGAAAAGACCGGCGTGGCAGAGGGAGCTTCTACAAAACGTAAATAAGTACGGTAACTAAGCAAACCGCTGTGTTGTATGCAACTTGGCTCCTAGCAGTCGGCAGGCCTGGCTGTTTCGGCTTTGTGCGGGCAACTCACGGAAGCATGCATTACGAAGGGCCGGCACTTTCGATTTACTCATAATGTACCAGCAAACACCACTTTATTGAGTACGGATGTGCCCTGAGCTCCCCTTAGATGTACTGTTTCACTCCTCACCTAGTGTGCAGCCGGTGCATTCCTCCTCAGCTCAAGATTGAGGGAAGTCAGGTGGTTTGTTGATTGATGAGCCAGGCCGCTTTAGAAGCCATGTTGAGGGTGGACGCAAACACGGGCCAGTTCGGGAACTTTGAGAGCTCACAGTGAAAGGCCGCATGTTTGAGCGAACTGTATACAGGCTTGTGTAAGAGCTAAAGCTTTGCAAACCACTGACTATGTCCTGAGGTCACGAGCAGCCTTGCTTTTGAGGCCGAGCGAAGTGTTACCTATTAGATAACCAGCCCTTCAACCCGCGGGTACATCGCTGTAACAGTTCAGCGCGTCACGCGGTCGCTGTCAGCTTTTAATCATTGAATTATTAGTGGCCCGTTGCACCTGGCTTACTTGGAACACGGGGTCTTGGAGCTGCGTGCTTTGGCGAACCCGACATGTCGGGTGTACACACCTCGCTATGCACAACATACATAAAGGTTTTCACTAATACACGCTGTACTAGGGATTGTTCGAGTGGTAACTCGCTATACTGCAAACACTAGCTCCAAGAGACCGCAAACAATCCAGCGTCATCACCCGCGCGGCGCGCCTTCCAGTGACAAACGACTGATTCCGAATACCGACGGCATATCCTCTCAAGCCATGGCAGGGCGTCCCTTTGCCCGCAACAACGGCCTCGTCCCAAAGCAGATGTCAGCACAGGCCCTGACCCCCTGTTGGTGTCAAAGCAGTTATTGGCACGCCCCGGGGGGGTGACAAAAAAGAAGCCCCTTGTCAACCTGCTGGGTGGCAGCCAGATTTGACTTATACTGCTGTCAGCAGAGACAGCAGCAGCAGCAGCAGCAGCAGCAGCATGTGGTGCAGTATGCAGCCAAGTACCTGTGCTGCTGTGTTCTGGCCTGCGCAGGTGCTTGGCTGCAGTTCATGACTCTAGCTTGTTGCATTGCCTCAGTCACTTTTACACACGACTGGTGAGATGATGATAGCACAACATGAAGCACCGCTGCAAAGCACCGCAACATGCCACTGGCATGCGCAGCATTTGGCATAAATACAGAGCTTTAATTACTGCTGATAACATTTCCAGTGGCTTGTGCTGACACTCAGCCCAGAGGGTTCTTGTATATCATGACATAAAGTATGGCATCAATTGACTATGTTTTAGCATTAGAAACCGTTGAACTGATCCGCATTTTATCAAATACCACACATTGAGCTCCATCTGCACTGTGCAAATCCTGCTTCTACTCCGTATGGTTGTTAGTGCTGACTTTGCATGCCACAAACACCAACCCATCCAGCCCATCCGTCTGACTGTCACTTCATTTTCAGAAGCCTGTGACTTGCTGACTCCAGCTACATCATTCTGCTGCTCTATGCGGTCAACCTGTTGGCTCTTGCTGCTGCCACCACTGCCTCTTTCACTCCTGCTGTAACCTCCTGTAGCCGACCCACACTTGGCAGCACACATTCATGGGACAGCTCAGCTGCTGTCACTGAACCTACAAACAACAAACTTGGGACAGTCATTCTGATGCATATGGTCAGTGCACTACTTCATGCAGACAAGGGAAGCACAGCAAGCAAAAGCTCAAACATGCTGGCTGTGCTAGCAGTTTGGCTGGCTATAAAAGCGCCGGAGTTGACACAAGCACAGCGAGGTTGCAGAAGCAGTTATCTCTGGACTTGCAGTAATAACCTCACCATCTGCACTGGTACTCTCCGCACCCAAGAGGAAACCAGTTGAAACCAACAAAGGATCAGACCAGATGAACTCAGTCAAGCACTCAGTCTCTGTTGTGCGTCTAGTTCCGGCTTATGCAGCCGGATGCGCATGAAGCAATGCAACTGATTGCCAACCCCCTGAACTCGCTACTGCATGAGCTTTTGTCGCCAGCATATACTCACGTTTGTCAAGGAGTACATAGCACATGACCGCTTATCCACTCAACAAGGCATGTGTTGGGGCACCGATCGTCAGGTCACCCACCTGCTACTGCCTGGGCTGCTGCCAACAGCAGTTCATCCGTGACTGCTGCTGCTCCACTTTCAACAGCACCCAGACCCAACCCAGGAAATACGAGGCAGTTATTTGCTTGAGCAGGCATGAACACCGTCACACTGCTGCTACCCCTGCTGTTGCCGCTGCTGCTGGTGTTGTCAGGGCCTACACTACTGCTGGTAGCTCCTCCAGCAGCAGCGGCTGCTGCTGGGTCTATGTAGAGTGGTGGAAATGGAGACCCGCTGGCATAGATAACTTTGTTGTCACTCCATCTCATGGCGTCTGCGTAAGATACCTCGGCCTTGCTGGTTGGGTTTGAGAGTGCTAGAACTATCGGGCGGGCTGTGGGGCCACCCGCTGCTGATACTGACTGGGGAGCAGACAAGTATAGCGGCAGGGGGCAGGGCAGCGTCAGCTTGACATAAGCAACACGAAACAGAGTATAAACATGAAACCAATACTGACATGGTGTCTGGTTTGGCATGATGAAGCCGCACGCAGTAACAGTGCTGCTATGTTTGCATACCGTGGGGAGCTCATACGATGGGCAGGCCCAAGCAAGCATTTTCCATGGCAGTCGATGTTTGCACTGGCTCTGAGACTGCAGTGACTCAGTAAGACTTGTGAGACTGCAGCATCAGGCCGGTTGTATGCTCGTGAGCTGGCTGCTATATTGCAAACATGAAAGTGGTATGAATTGCAGAGCACGAGCCATTTCTGCTGATGTGTGCAGTCGCTTGATCAGTGCTCATTCTTACCTTGCACAACTGTGCAATGACTGGCTGACCAAATGCTCCAGCTACAGCTGCTGCTCCAATCAGAGCAGTGGGTTGCACTGCTGCCACCACAGCTGCCAACTGCTGCACAAGATCACTATCATCATAGTCACTGCTGCCAAGACTGCTGCTGCTGCTGCTGTTGCTGCTGCTAGCTGTAGATTCAAGTGCTGCTGCTGCCGCCCGGCCACCAGGCAAACTGTTGGGATCTTGCGCAAATCCAAGTTTCTGAAGGGTTAGGTTTGTGCGGGTTTTGAGTATGAGTCCTTTGCTATCCACCATCCAAATGCGGGACTTAGCTGCTTGAGCTGTGATTCCTTGCTGCTGCAGTGCTTTGACCAGTAACTGAGCTGTACCAAGATTAGCCTGAAAGCAAGCAAACGGTACACAGGCAGTTGGGACACAGCTGTCAATCATATGCTGTCATGAGCCCAGAGACTCACAATGCATCCGACAGCGGAAGCTGCCGCCAATGCTAGTCAATCTGTTGTGTACACTCTCATGCTGCCATGTTGGCGGCACTTCAAGCTATGGTTCAATACAACATATTGAAAAAAGCCTTGCTGCACAAAGCTGTGCCACTGAACGCCTCTTTGATCACACATACATGCCAAAATCTGTTGTTCAGTTCTCACGGCCCCATTGCCGGGGCATAACTAACTCCTACCTGTCCAGCCCCAAAGAACAGCCACCTTTGCTGTGTGAGGGGCAGAGCTCCTGGCACGCGTACAGCACCCAGTATGGCTGCCAGTGCTACAGCTGCTGTGGCCTGGATGTCATCATTGAAGGTGGGGACTCGGATGTTACGCACAAGCTGCAAGCAGCAGATGGCACACGTATTACACTAGCAGAATTGGATGTGGGAATAATATGCCATGCCATGCAGGTGGCAAATGCAGGTATGACATAGGTAGATATGACACTCATTGATATGCCATGACAGATTCATGCTTATCATGTGGATTTCACACACACGTTCAAAGTAACTAGCCTCATATGTCATTCCCTTGTGTGTTCAGTTGGAGTCAACGCTGCAATCAGCAGCACAAACACCTATCCTCCAGCTCACCTGCAGCATTGTAAATGCATTCTTGACAGCCAAGTCCTCCCAATGCACCAACACCCGCCGCCCAAACCGCTCTTGCAATCCCAACACAACCTCCATCATAAGGTCGGCATACTGCTGACCCCTGGCCCTGCCTTGAGGCAACCCAACATACAGAGGGTCAGCTTGCAAGCCCTTGTTATTCGTGCCCACATCTACTGTTATGGGGAGTAGCCAGTCTGGGTTTGCTCCTGCTGCACCATACACAACACATTTGCCTGTTGGTATGCCCATGCCGTGGGCTCCCAGATCCCCGAGGCCCAAGATACGTTCACCATCAGTGATCACAGCCAACCTGACCTGCAGCAGCAAACAGGTGTCAATCTGGGTTATTTGTGTTGGGAATAATAGCTCAGAAGCAACAACAAGGCCAGCTGCTTGCCGTAGACTTTGCATGCTGATATACCTGTTGCTGATGGTTTGTGCAGCAGACATGCATGGCCATGCATATGCACAGCACTGTGTGAGCATACCCACACCCTTTTGTTCCTTACAACAATATCCCCAGCCTGTTGCGATCTTCACCTTCCACTGTGAGTACTGACGCTTGCCACAGCGCCATAGCAACTGGCCCTACCGTAGGTCATAGGATATGCCAACGTTTGCCTCGTACCTCATCACTAGGCCAGTGGTTCAGCAGTGCTGACACGTTTCCCCTGTCCCTGAGGCTCACATACAGCCCAGTGGGCCGTGGTAACAGCACACCCCAGTTCAGGCAGGCATCACCGATGGTTGGTGTGTATACCACAGGCAGCAGGGCCTCAAGGTCTTGTTGCAGGAGAGCATAAAAGGCTGCTTGGTTAGTCTCTTTCAGGGTCACAAGTAACCTACATAAGGCAGGGCATCAGAGCAGCAGCAGCAGGAACAGGAGACACGTAGGAGCAGATGTGAGGCAAATGCAATGGTTTTAGCTGTGAGCAATAAGCAAGGAGCAATTTCTGTTGTGCCGTGTCTGCTTGGTTACAAAGCTGCACTTGATGCTGCCAATCCCATGCAGGCGCATTGCATGTGTTGTACTGTAAGCAAACATACAGGCCAGCCTGTACTGTCAACGCAGCCAAGCTTGTTGAGGGCTGCACCAGACAAAGTTACAGTGCCTATTCCACTAGTTGAGCAATGCCTCAGATCTTGACCGTCAGCAGTGCTGCTACATCAAGTCTCAGGCACCTGCCTGTGCTTCTCTAATGGTGTGATGCAGCCCTCCAGTGCAGCTTGAGCCCTCAGCACTTCAACTTGTAGATCAACCTGCGGGTCAGTACAACATGGCATCCTTACGTAACTGTAAAAACACAAGCTTGCTGGACATGGGACACCAATCAGAAAGTTCCAGCACGACCTTGTTGCATTGCAAGATCAATAGCAGATTACTGTTTATGCAGCCTGTGTGGAGGTTGAACCACCAGTTGTCGTCGCCTCTGCAACGCAGCTGCTACATTCACTAGGGCGTGCGCCTGCGCTGTTGCTATTGTGCTGACAGATTGCCCACCTGCCTTGGTGGCACTAGCCCAGCTAGCTGCTGCTGCTGCCTCACATCAGCTGGTGTGGCGCAGCCGCTGTTGATCGCAGGATCCCTGGCAGCAGCAGCACCACAAGGCTCACAGCAGCCACCGGCACTGCTGCCATTGACAGTGCTGCTGTTGGTGGGGTCACAGATGGTGCCACTGCTGCTGCTGCCATATTGAGGGGTGTCAGAGTCTAGGGGTTGCGCAGGCGGATATCGTGCTTGCTGCTGGGCTGCTGCTGGGCTGGAAGTGACTGTGAGGGTGGTGGCACCCAGTATGCCTACAGATCATCCACAGTTTGCCATTTAACAGTTGAATCACTGCTAAGCGTTTGAAGTAGGGACTCAGGAACATAAGCGAGGCCAGCTTGCTTTTAGATATGTCCATCTAGTTCACTCAAACAGTTGCAGATACTAGATCCCTGCCTTATCTTAGGCTGGTACCTGCAGCGGTCGGATGCTGTTACAGCCTATCTAATGCAATCACCCGAGCACTGGGGTGTCTGGTAGAGTCGAAGCGCTGGCATGATATGGCCAATGCATTGCAGGTTGCATGTTGATCCTGTGGCAGCACAGTAAGGACTTGCTATCCCTACAAAGGGCCAGAGTTTGTGAGGGCATGTACACAACCACCACACCTGTAAGAACGCCCCTGCGGTTAGCAGAGGTGCTGCCGTGTTGCTCAACATCTGCGATATGCTGCACATGTGCCTGCTCCTGCTGCTGATCATCTTGCTGCCCTTTAGCCACATGTTGCTGGAGGTCAACGCTCGGCAAGCAGCGCAAGGGTGGCGACCAAACAGCACTGCTGACTGTTAAACGACCAGCATACGCTGTGTGGTAGATGCGGCCGTGGCCTCGGTGTGTCTCGAGAGATTGCTTGCAGCGCATTGACACAGCTGCTGCTGTAGTGCGGTACTTGGGTGCGAGTCAGCAACCAGGCGGTGAAAGCGGAGCTTTACACGCACATTGGAAACTCTTTGCAACTACTACGTTGACCAATGTAGCCAGGGGACTCCTTCAGCTGTCACGACGGGATAGACAGTGGTTGTGAGAACACCATCAGTATGGCAGACGCCCCCAGCGGTGCGTGCTAAAAGCAGGCAGCTCTACAAACCACAAGCTCGCTAATGCACCAAGGCGCTCAATAGCTTGCGTATGGTGCCTCCATTCGGTGATGACCAGGAACATTTGAATACCGGTCAGTACCTGCGGTCCGCAGGCTGCGGAGTTTCCGTCAGGAACAGCAACACACTAGGGCAACCTGATAGATTTATAGTGTAACTCTATATGCGTCTAGTAGGTCATCAAGACTCCACGCACATTGAAGGGCAATGCCATAACTACTGTACTGCTCCTATCCGATCATCGCATGGTCGCCCGCTGCTTCGGCCACCCGTCATGACACTGGTGCAACCACCCGTCATGACACTGGTGCAACCAGCGGCGTCTGCATGCTGTCAGCGTCAGAGCCTGTCATCATGAGCAGCCCAGTCTTCTATGGGTGGCGAACCCCCTGCATGCACTGCAGCTTTGCCAGCGCATCTATCTTGTTGCACTGGCTCAGTTACTTTTACATGAGCATGAATCAGATAGTAGTAATGGTACGGAAGGCCATCTTGACCAATGAGGCCCTGGACAGGTCTGCAGCAGTCCACAGCAGCAGAAAATCGTCTCCTGAAGTTCAGTGAGCGATGCCAGCATTATGCTGCTTGCAGTGATGGAAAATTCGAAATTCGCAGATGAGTGTGCAGCTGATCGCCTATGGCATCCAGACACTGTTTTTGCTCTTTGATCCATGCACCTGCTTTATGAGCTGTGGCAACAGCTCAACAAAATGACATTCAAGTCTTGGCAGTGCCAGCAACCAGAAGCTGAACTTGCTTATAGCCTGCATCAGCAGTAGGGTTGGCTGGGTGCCATGTCGCCACCATCTAGAATTTCACACCTTTGAGTCAAATACTGCTGCCACAAGAAGTGCAGCTGTACAGGGCACATGTGCCCTGAGAGGCGGCTGTTCCCATGGTATTTGAAATCTACGTGTGGGAGTGTACTACCAGGTGAAGTGACTCGCTCGGTAAGCTTGTGCTTATGATCTTCTTGCAGTGTAAATGCCGCCATGTGCTGCACAGTGCAGCCTTGATGCCCCGGCGCCCGTGCCGATGCCGCCATATGGCGGCAGCTTGCTGAGTCTTGCATAGTCGGTGGCAATGGCATTACTGTCAGGGCAGACGAGCTCCCCAGCTTCCAGCTTAGACGACAGCGCTTGAAATTCTGATCCTATTACAGGAAGGCCTTGACTGCGCGAATACGCGCACATTCAGCCGGCCATATTGAAACGCACCAACACGCCAGGCTGCCGGCATCCACGGGTGCAGCTGTTGTCGCGCTTGCCCACAACAAACAGTAAAGCAACAAGTACGCCTTGGCTGCTCAGTTTGTTGTTCGCTTGTGCCGGGCAGTCGTCCGTCTGTCGGACATCGCGCCAACCGCCGATGAGTCATGGCCGCGGTTAGGCACACGCAGGGTTTGGGGCTTCGCGATTTGAACGAGTTTGCAGTGTCTGCCAGGATATAAGCCCCTTTGCTGGGGGTGTAACACCAGCATTACATTTTTGTGCATGCATGTTTGCATCGCATCTTTTGTCAACGGAGCGGGTGCCCAAGCACCTTAGGACTGCATACTTCCATACTCATATATCGCTTAGGTGCATATAGACGTAAACTAGGCCAATTGCTACGATCAATTGCGTCGCAAAAGAAGGCTGGGCAGCTATTACATTACAAGGTGCGGGGATGTGATCACTTCTTGCCGCCAATAGCAATGCCGCCTCCGCTCTTGAAGCACGCATCAACTGTAAGAACTACATGATATCTGCAGCCTTTGACACAATGGTGTGAACGTTTCGTGACCGCAGCTGGTTGGCTGTCGCCGATCGTGGCAGCACATAGTCAGTCTCCGAACCTCACGGAAACGTTCTGAGCGCTGTCTTTCCGTGTGTGCAGGCCGGGCGACAGACTTTTGTCACCTCAAGGGGTATCTCAGCGACGTGACTGTTTGCACATAAGTACGGGCGTGCCATGGCTAAAACTGCACTCCTGATGGTGGTTGGGCTTGTGCTTGCTGGCCTCATTGATGCCAGAGTATTGACAGGTAGGCCGGCTTGCAGCAAGGTTGACAGTGTAAGCAATCTGCATGATACAGGGATGCAATTGGACAAAGCATCAACTACAGTGCAGCGGCACAGCAGCACAAGCTTGAAGACAGCAGTGCATGGGGTGTCAGCAGCTTGACAGGAGGCTGGTCAGCAAACACACAATGACCACGGCCTGGATGACCCGACATGATGTTGGTCCCATTTTGCTGCTGTTCTGGTGTGTTCCTGCAGGTCGTGCCTTGCATGCAACCTCAACAGCTACTGCCTACTCTACTGGAGGCACAGCAACCTCAGTCTCCCAGTCCACTGGCGATGCCAATGTCGACACTACCGCTGTCTCAACCAATGGTGGTGATGCCACAGCTGTCTTGTCAGCTGACAGTGGTGACCACGCCCAGGTGACAGTTGCCAATGGAGATCAAGTGGGCACTGTGACCGTTCATAAGCCTTCTGGCTGGACAGATGCTCATGCATGCAAGACAGCACCCAACAAGGACAACAGTGAAGCTGATGACAATGGGCGCCTATGGGGCTTCCAGAATGGGGTGTCCTGTGCTTTCAAGGATGGTAACGACCACCATCCACTGTTCTACTGGGAGGCTGCACCTACATGCCCTAACGGAGCTGCAGGACCCATCGCGACTGACACAGAAGGCCGTGCTTGGGGCTGGGCTAATGGCGCCAGCTGTGCTTACAGGGTGGGTCACAACTTTGTTGGGTATTCAACAGCTTGCACCGCCTGATTTGTATCACATGTGCGGCATATGCAGCCTCACCTGCATGATGTGATAGGGTCATTGCTGCGCTGCTTGTCGCTGAGTGCAGCGCACAGAGTTGGCAGCACACACCTTCAGCAGGTGGCAGAATACTCACTGTGCTTTGGTTCATGCTCCTGCAGGCTAGCCGCAAGCTGCGAGGTGTCTTTGCCAGCCGCAAGCTGTTTGCTGTTGCCAAGGCAGTTGCAAGTTCCAACGGTGGCAAGGCAGTGTCAAACTCTGATGCATCAGGTGAGCTTGCAACTGCTGTTGTCAACAACTTGCAGCCCAAATAGCCGGCAGTCAAGTTAGAAAGGCAGGATGCTGGTTCAACTGGGCTATTCTTGGCTGGTTTATGCTGTATTTCTGATGCCAGCGGTGTGCTTGCAACTGGTGCCCACAGGTGCATGGTAGGGTGGGGGTTATCGTGTGGTAAGACACAGCATGTTCCTGCAGTGCCATATGTCTCATGAAAGGCCTTAGTGTTTGTTCCTGCAGGTGATGCTGAAGTGGACACCACCACTATGGCCTCCAATGGTGGTGAAGCAATTGCCTCCCAGTCTGCTGATAAGGGCAAGCATACTCAGGTCACTGCTGCTGATGGTAACAAGACCGTAACTGTCACCACCAAGGATGATAAGACCTTTGAGGAAGCACCGGCCTGCACTGGCAACATGACCGAGGATGCAACGACAGATGCACAGGGCAACAAGGTAGTTGCTGTTGGAATGCCATTCCAACAGGGGCTTGGTGCTGCCACCATAAGGATACACCAGTCTGTTGTATTGCTTGCACACTGTATGCTCTGCGCTGCACTGCTGAGTCACGGAATTGACTACCATGTGCCAACATGGGAAGGTTTTGAACACAATTGCTGCCTTTTCCAATCTTGCAGTGGGGCTGGGAGAACAACACATCGTGCGCCTTCAAAAACACCACTAAGGCAGCAGACTCCGATGATGTGTGGGATGAGACACCTGCCTGCCCACCCAAGACGAATGTGACCAAGGTAGATGCTCAGAAGAGGATGTGGGGCTGGGTGAAGACTGCAAATGGAACTGGCTACACTTGTGCAGTTAAGAAGGTAAGCCGCAACTGCCAATTGAATGTACAGCGCCCAGGCAGAGCCAACAACTGCCAACATCGTCCCTGCCCATGTGGCCTTGCATGTGCTGCTGGCAACACCATGGCTACTGGTCTCACACAGGCAAAGGTGTCAGCTATTTGAGCCGTAACTGTCTGAAGACCATATGCATATGAGGCACAAGCACTGCTACTGCTAGCGTACACATGGCTAAAATGAATAACATTCATGTATTGTCTCTCCACCTGCAGGACACTCCTCACCGCCGCTTGCAAACCTTTGGCTTCTTTGATGCCCTGCTGGCACCCTTCACAGATGGTGCGTCAACAATGGGCACACAGCCAGCTGGCAAGACTGAGTCTGACACAGTGCCAGCTCCACAGGCCAATGGTAACAACACCACTGCTGAGCAAGTCCCAAAGCCAGAGGATAACAACTCCACTGAGCCCACCAATGAGCCCCAGTCTGAGACCAATGGTGCTTCTGCTCAGGCGTATGCTCAGGCACAGGCTCAATCTACCGGCAATGACTCTGCGACTGCCCAGGCACAAGCGATGACACAGGGTGGACAGGCTTATGCTGGTGCCAATGCTCAGGCTGCTGGTGGCAACGCACAGGTGTGTGTGTACTAAATGTTACAAAAGCAAGTCTAATCTGACCTGTTCACTTATCCTGCCTCAGCATTCTGAACGGTGGCAGCACAGCAGTTGGCAATCTGCCCGGCAAATTGCACCAGTGGTGCTTGCCGGTACCTACACTTTGTGCCCCAGCAGTTTGATTACTGCTTCCTGTGTTTCAACCCTGCAACTGATCATTGCGCCATACCAACTATGGTGCAGCACACACATTTTGCCTAGTAACCTGACTGTGTGCATGCGTGCCACAGGCTGTATCCATGGCTACCTCCCAGGGCTCCACTGCACAGGCCCAGGGTCAAGCTGGTGCGCAAGGCTCGGCTGCTCAAGCTGGTGCTTATGCTGGAGCCCAGGGTGGCACAGCTCAGGCTCTGGCACAGGCACGAAGCAACAGCAGTGGTGGCAGCTCAGAGGCCCTTGCACAAGCTGCTGGTGGATCTGACAGCAAGGTAAGGCTCAGTGCCTTTTGCATCAGCTTGAAAATGCAGTGGCGGTTGATTATGTGATGACAAAACTTGCCAGCAATGAGGACCACAGGAACTCAAGTGGGCCTGTAGCAGATCTGTTTTGTGCTCAAGATGCTTCGAATGGGGTGGTCTGCACACCACCTTCACTGATCACAAGCTCCTGCTGTTATTGCTGCAGGCTCTGGCCCAGGCTGGTGCTTCTGGCAGTGACTCAAACGCCCAGGCCCTGGCACAGGCCCAAGGCTCCAACGCCCAGGCAGTCTCACAGGCCCAGGCACAGGGCCCTGATGCAACTGCTCAGGCTCAAGCAGTCGCACAGACGACCCAACAGTCCCCAGCAGTCCCACCCACAGCTGCCACAGCTGGTGCTGATGCCGAGGGTGAAGCAGACGTGACAGCAACCCCAGCACAGACAGGAGATGTCACAGCACAAGCCCAGGCTGCTGCTCAGATCACCGGCCAACAGCAGCAGACCTCGCCTGCACCTGTTGATGCAACCTCTGAAGGTGATGCGATTGCGCAGGCCCAGGGTGAAAGCAACCCTGCCCAGGACTACGAGCCCCAGAATGTAACAGCTGAAGCTCAGGCTACAGCACAAGTTGCACAGCAGTCAACTGTCCCATCCCCATCGCCTGCAACCACAGACGCTACTGCACAGGCCCAGGCCACTGCAGACACTACACAGCAGAACCCTGTCGCTTCACCATCACCGCTGTCAGCTGAAGCTACAGCTCAGGCCCAAGGCACAGGAGAGGCAACTTCGTCACCGGCACATGACAGCCAAGGCTCAGACAGCACCGCCACAGCTCAGGCTGACTCCTCCGCTGTTACCTGGGATAATGCCCCAAAGTGCAGCAAGCAACCTGATGGTTGCAGTGGTGACTGCTGGGGCTTTGAAAACGGCAAGTCCTGCACATATCATGCCGACGGCACTGCCCAGGCAGCTGGCAGCAGTGATACGGACAGCAACTCTCAGCCTTCAGTAAACACAGAATCTGTTGCTCAGGCTGATGCCAGCGCATCAACTGCATCATGGGACACAGCCCCAGCATGCAGGTCCAAGCCAGAGGGGTCAGCTGCCAGCACTGACTCTGCAGGCAAGATGTGGGGCTATGAGGATGGCAAGTCCTGTGCCTACTATGGGGACACAACAGCCACAGCACAGGGGGATGCAACAACAGACTCGGGTGACAGCAACAAGGAACCTTCAGACAGCACAGCTACAGCTCAGGCAGCAGCAACATCCACTGCCAGCTGGGACAATGCACCAGCATGTCAGCAGAAGCCTGAAGGCTCAGCAGCATCTACTGATGCTGATGGTCATCTGTGGGGATATGAAAACGGCGCGTCATGTGCTTACCGCGGTGAGGCATCTGCCGCATCAACAGCGGAAGTGCAGTCAGAGGCAGTCAGCAGCCCGTCACCGTCACCAGCAGACAGTACAGCAACAGCTCAGTCAACAGCTGACGCTGCCACCAACGACTCATCTCCTGCTCCCACAGCTGACTCAGGCACTGCAGATGCAGCCGCAACGGCCCAGTCAGAAGCAACCGCTACAGTCAGCAGCCCTTCACCATCTCCTGCACCAGCAGGCGGTGATGCTACAGCAACAGCTCAGTCAGTAGCAATCAGTACAGTAAGCAGTCCATCTCCTTCACCCTCACCAGCACCACAGTCGGTTGCCATCGCTCAGGTACAGGCTGATGCTCAGGGATCAGCCAATGCCCAAGCTGTGGCACAGGCGCAAGCTGATGGCCAAGGCAGCACACAGGTATTGAATGCACTCAGAAACTTGCATAGAAGCTGATTTTAGGGTGGTAGCTGATTTCAGGTGCTGCAATGATGTTGAAGAGATATCGCAGCCGTCAGAACTCAGCGTGGCAGTCGCTGATACAATGCTACGCTGATATTGCCAATGTTAAAGGCAAGGAAGCTGTCATACCCTGTGCGGCATACAAGATGCAACTACTACAATACACTTGGGCTTATGATTTTATCATTGCCGCTGCTTGCAGGCACAAGCCCTTGCTCAGGCCCAGACACAAGGAAAAAATTCAGCAACAGCCCAGGCATATGCAGGTGCTTCTGTCTCAGCATCTACATAGGCACGGCAGCACTGTTCTGTGTTGATGCCGAGGATCCTCTGAAGGGCCTGTTTGGAGACCATGGAAATTGATTGATGGGACCAACACTCAGGTCATCTGCAAGCTAGTAGAATGATAAAGCTGCTGACATGATAAATGCCATCGCTAAGTGCGAGGAGAGAAACGTACTAAATGCAGGCTTAGATAAGACAGTCTGTGATTGACTGCCTGTGTGAACCATCACATCAGTGATTTCTCTTTGTACTTGCTTAACTGTGAAAGAACATCACTACTTAGGATTGAACGCTAACTGGCTGATTGCAGTGATTTGCTGTCAGCGTTATTCTTGCTTGTTGTGCGAC
Organism: Coelastrella sp. UTEX B 3026; assembly: GCA_002588565.1. NCBI lineage: Eukaryota > Viridiplantae > Chlorophyta > Chlorophyceae > Sphaeropleales > Scenedesmaceae > Coelastrella > Coelastrella sp. UTEX B 3026. The sequence continues at coordinate 2,289 of NSMO01014562.1, read as the reverse complement.
AGGCTTTGGTGGGCAGGGCATGGCTGCACTGCTATGGGGCTTTCGCTGTCTTGTGTACTGGTTCTGTGGGTATGGGTATTACAGAAAGTAAGGGATGACGACAAACCCTTCTGTGGCACCTGCTGTGGTATTGGGGTTTTGTCAATGGCTTGTGCAATCAGCCTTGCTTGGTGGATGGTGTCAGCAGCTGTCAGGGCATGCACTTGAGACAAGAATACTTTGCCAGACTGAGCTATGTGACTTTTTTGTAACAGAAGCAGTCAGGATGAAGTCTCCATCATCAAAAATGTACAAGGTGACTTCCTGCAAGGTGCAAACACCAGTTAATGCTGTATCCGATCACACTAATCTGAGCCACTGCGACTTCTAACATGCGCCACTTGTTGCAAATGCATTGATACAGTCTGGAGTGTAGGCTGTATAGTGTGAGCATAAGACAGAATTTCACACCGATGACTTTAAACATGATTGCACGTTGATGACTTCAAAACTTGAGGGGCCCTCCTGACGGTCAACATACAGGCACTTCATGCATGTGCGGCAACCGTTGCAAATATGGCAAGTGTGCAAGGAGAGTCATACCACTATTGTTTTGATGTGCACACCTAATCAGCCTGATGATGCTTTCCAGGAGCATCAAGCGGCAGGCAAGTTGGCATATATGCATTATGACACAGCAACAGCAACTGGGCAGTCCCAAAAGCTGTGGCGGTGCGGTGGGTGCGGCAAGCTGAGTTCCAGCGCATTGGAGTGCTTTAATCGCTGCTAGCAGCAATGCTGCTGCTGCTGATGTAGCGAGCATGGCTGCTGCTGCTGCTGCTGTCGGAGTCACTGCTGCCTATCATACTATGGCATACTATAGCATCCCCAAGTCGGGTCTAACACTGTTGTTGCCTACACACATGCTGGCGTGGCGGTGGCTTCTGCTGCCGCTGATGTCGGTGTCGCTGCTGCCTATCATATTGGGTTTGGCACTGTTGCCGCCTACGGCTGAGAGCTGCCCTGGCATCAGCGACAGGACCAAGTGCATGTAGGCCAACTATGATGAGCTGCAATGGAGCTGGCGGCCGGGAGCTATCCATTGGCCGTTGAGTGGAGCAAGAGCTGTCCAGCACTGCAAGGGCCCCACACTGGCTGCACCTGCTGTGAAAGCCGTCTGCTGGATCAGCTGTCAAGGCAGGCACGGCCAATGAGGAGCCAAGGCAGGGCAGTAGCCGCGGGCGCTGTGTCAAGCTGAGACCCCACCAAGCATGCCGTGCCCTGAGCAGGCCCGGCCCTGCTGCAAGCCATGGTGCCATCCTCTGCCGTGATGGCCACCAGCGCTGTTTGCTGCGCTCCGCTCTAGCGCCCCAAGCTGCTGGGTTCAATGCATGGGTTGGGTTGTTCACCTTTGTGTATCCACTTCTGGCGCTGCAGGCCACTACTGATGTCCCAGACACTGTGCTGCTGTTTGGGCAGGGTTTAGCTCCGCCATGGCTGCGCTGCGCTGTTGCTCGTTAGAGTCGGCGACCGTGCAAGTACCGCTGACCGCAGTATCTGACGGCAACACCAATCGTTGCCGTCCCCCCATAACGAGGAGACCTGCGAGCAGTACAAAGCCTGGTATAGCATGCTGCGCTCAAAACCACGCTCCCGGGCCACTCCAGCCTGTATACGTGACCCGATACTTCCAAATGCCGTCGGTGCAATGATGATATATGAGTTACAGGGCGTCTCACACCGCGATTTTTTTTGCTTTTGATGAGTTACAGGGCGTCTCAGACCGCGAACAAACGGATCAGGCTGCCAGACCTCACCGCTGAACGAGTCGTCGACCGTTCAAGTACCGCAGACGGCAGTACCTGACGGCAACACAAAGCGCTGCCGTCCCCCCATAACGAGGAGACCTGCGAGCAGTACAAAGCCTGAGTCGAAAGTATATAGCATGCAGGTGCTGATGCACAAAGCAGATGCAACATGTGCGTCAAGCAATACAGCACGCTTCAGGCAGAGCTGCGACCAACAAAGCGAAAATCTTCTTTGCTTTGCTTTGTTACATGGGAGAGCTACTTCGCTCATGAAGCCACGCTACAGGGCCACCCCCGCCGATATACGTGACCTGGCATCCAAAACCAGTGATGCCACCTCATGCAAACTCCACCAAGGCACAACAAGTGCTGAGCCTATACCAGACGACATGCGCATAGAAGGACGAGCTATTGTGCACAATTAATTATGTGGCATTGCTTCGCATTAGGCCAGAAGCCAGGAGGCCCAACATGTTCATGCGCCCTCAATGTCTAGGCCAGC